>CAMOHE010045953.1:0-22555 GCA_946598075.1 Artocarpus hirsutus
TTTTTTGTTGAATCCCGCACTCAAGGAATTCAAGATTGTACGTAATGGTCTTCTTTATGATGAATTTGAAATGGTCGCGATAGGATTTGGCTGGGATTCTAGAATAAATGATTACAAAGTTGTTATCATCACGTCTCCTAAAATGGCTAATTATTCATTTGAGGCTGAGCTTTATACCCTGAGTACTAATTCTTGGAAAGAGATCAAGTTGGGTGTAGAGGTGGTCTGCTTTGTTGTTACTCCATACCAAACATTATACTGTAATGGAGTGTTTTGTTGGTATTGCTATACCTCTATTGATGTGTCGATCATTGCTTTTGATGTTGGTGATGAGATATTTCATAGCATGCCATTACTGCAAAATGGGCGAAATGTTAAATAATTAGGCTTAACCACCCTTGGAGTGTTTCGGCAAGAAGAGTGAGAGGATATTGATGAATGGACACAGATCGCAGTTTGAAACAATTTAATAAGTTGTTTGGCAAGCATGGTTAGAACCAATTACTAAATTGTATAAAGCTCTTATATGCTGCAGTAAAAAGCAAAAAAAGTTGTTACAGTATAAAAGCTCTATACTGTTGTAATTGCTGTTAGAAATTTTATAGATATAGAATTATAATTTTCAACATTTATGCATAAACCAAAATGTATAAAAAATCATCTAAATCTGAAAATGTAAAGGAAAGAAAATCTAACCTCCAACTATTGATAAATACAGTAAGAATGGAGAATATCTGTAAGAATTCCTGAAGAAAAAGAATCTTCTAAACATTCTGTAATTTTGGAGAAATGGTGAATTTCTGAATAGAATTGCAAGGCTTAAAGACCCTCTTACGTTATATTTATAAACACTCACTATCAGAGTACATGTTACCATCAAGAGGTGTCTTTGAAACAAAGCCTTCTCTAAGCATTATAACAGTTCAGATAGATCATTTGGTTGACAAACTTTTGAAAAATAAGTGTATGTTGGACCACTTAGATATATTGTATTTATTTATTATCATTTAAAAACTAAATAAATAATAATAAATAAATTAAAATAACATTTGTTTGTTTTTCTAGGTTAAAAGATGGTCCCTCAGCATTGATTGATAGCGTTGAAACTGCTTATAGGCTAAACATCTAACCTTGGGAGGCATTAAGCGCCCCTTAGCGTTTCTAAATGATGATTGGCTGCTCTTGGAAACGGAAGATTGTGGAATTACCTGCCGCAACGTCCGCGTCTTTGTACCCAACGATAGAACTATCCCGTGGGAAATTTTCAGAAGAGATCTTTTTGTTGTTTATTTGGTTTCACTGCTCAAACGAGAGGGAAAGAAGGTGAGGCCGTGGAGACTATTCGTCGTATTTCTGGCGCATCCTCTTCGTAAATCAGTTCTTTGTATGTACGAGGCGGTGCAAATTCTCTGACGTCCATCTTTAGTTTGCATTCATTTTTCAATGCTATTATGTCTTATTTGTTTTTGTTCTCAAAATTTTTAAAAATATTTTCACATATTTTTTAAGACAAAAATTTTAAAACACTCTCAGCACGATTTTTAAAAAATCTTTATTTTTTAAAACAAAAACGTTTTCACTTATTTTTAAAACAATACCAAACGGCCTTGTTTTTTGTTCTTCATTGGGAGTTTTTGTCAAGTTCAACTCTAAGAATGAAAGTTCTTTGTTTAACTACCAGTCCTGAGAATTCCATTGTCAAGTTCAACTCTAATATTCAATTAAAGTGTTAATAGTGATTCGCTAATTAAAACTTCTTAGATTATTTTTTTAAGGGTGGAAATTTTCCAAAATCCTTAGATTTTAGAGGCAACTAAAAAAAGATTACAAGCACAAAACTACATTCACGTTGGGTAGAAGCAAGAATGATGAAATTCCATAAAAGAATATCATTATTCATTACAATCATAATAATATAATGACAAAGCATACTTAGTATGATCCTCCACGTCAGTTATGTTAAGGAACAAGAGGAGAAATACAAAATTCGACAACTCAGAATTTTATGTCATTTTTATCATAGTAGGTCGTTCTAATTCATTCGGAAACATAGAATAGTTTAATGTCAGGACTTAAAGATTAGAATAATCTGCTAAAATCGCCTTTTTTTTAAATGGCAAGTCACTTTTTTTTTTTTTTTGGTGGTGTGCGGAAATTATTGTTTTTTTTTATATAATTAAAATTATTTACTTTTTTTAGAAGACAAAATTATTTACTTTTACTACCAAAAGTTAGACAAAATTCATCTTTCTTCCTTTAAGACAAACTTCTGTGTAAATATTTTGCCTGCGACTGAGAATGCTAGCTGCAATGTAAAAGATTGGAAAGCATTATTTAGATGATTAATATGATTATTATTATCAGATAACGTGAACGTGATATGAAATATTACAATTGGATAAACATACTATTATAATGGGATAAACGACAAAAAGAAAAATAAAAGGAATATTCTAACGAGACCCCAAAGTTTGAAAATAAATGTGGTTATGCTTGAACATTGAAATCAAATTTCAACCATCTTTGGCGTGTAAGTGAACGTTTCCTATAAGTTATAGTCAAAGTTTAGAGGTCAGTATCCATGGACTATCTAGAAGGTCTCTCTTTGTTTATTTAAGAATTATATTACAGGACATCCTTTAACGTGGAATTTGAGGCTTGCCAAATTGACACTAATAACTTTCAATCAAAAAATTTGACTCTTAAAACAACAATATAATTACATTAAGAGGGCGTTTGGTATGCAGTAATCAGTAGAAATCATATTTCTGGGAAAGTGATAATAAGCAATATGATTTTTAGGAAACTAATATTATTACGTTTGGTTATACACATGAATCTTCTATTATATTCTTATGAATAATATATTACTATGTTTGATTGTAATAGGAATCTCGTATAATTGACAAAAATAAATTGTAGTATTTACATTAAATGAATCAAAATTGTATGTTAGTACTAATATTAAATAATAATAACAATATAAATATGAATAATAACAAATATTTTATATAATTTTACATTAATATTACAATGAACATTAATTATGCTATTCATATTAATATTATACTATTAAATTGTTATTACTGTTAATGTTATTATTGTCTTTGTTATTAAATAATAATTATTTTATATTAATATACTATCTATATTCATATTATATAAAAATTTTAATTTATAATAATCATAGGATTAATATTTAACCGTATATTGATATTAAAATGTTGTACATAATATATACTATATTAATATGAATATAAATAATAATAAAAGTATAATTTTTAATAATATATTATTATTTGTATTAATATTAACATTAAATAAAAATATTGTTATAAAAATATTAAAGATAATTATATGTTATATTTATTATAATTATAATAATATTAATATAATTTAATTTTTATATATTTTTGTTATTATTGTTAATGTTATTATTATCTTTGTTATTAAAATATTATTATTTTATATTAATATAATATTTATATTTGTATTAGATTATTTTATTTTATTTTGTATTATAGTATTTATATATATATTATATACTAGTATTAATTAATAATAATATATTACTTAAATATTGTATATGTAATATATGACATATATTTTATTATTATTGTTAATGTTATTATTATCTTTATTATCAAATTATTATTTTAATAATAATAGAATTATGTTAAAATATCATATATATATATATAATATAATATATTTTTATGGTAAATAATATATAATATATGGATAAGAATATAAATACAAATAATAATATTAATAATATAATTTTTTATAATATATTATTATTTTATATAAATTTAACATTAAACAACAATATTAAGTTTTAATAATATTATAAATATTTAATAGTTTTTATATTATTTTATATTTTTATTTATCATCATTGTCATAGGAAAAATATAAAATTCTCTATTCTGAGATTCCTAAGAATATGAATATCACAATGTTGGATGGGATTTAAGTTACCCAAAATAAAGTAAAGTGAATCCTATGTAATTAAGTTTCTTAATAATCTAAAAATCATAATTCTTGTATCAAACGTGGGTATCTTGTAGATTCCTATTTTCACCCTCAAGATTATTGCATACTAAATATCCCCTAATTTTTTTTTTCATAAAAGAAAAAAAGAATGTTATAATTTGTCATATTCAAATTTAATAAACGTTAATTTTTCATGTTGTCAGTGAAACCTTAACCCACGGGGACTCCTTTCAACACATTAATAATTTGAAATTTTACATTAGCCAAGCCAATAAATCAAACGTTAACCGTTTCGAAATACTCACCCTAAGTCATGAGATTGTTTTACATGGTAAAGAAACGACTACGAAAAAAATAATAATAATCTAACAAATGTTAATTCCTGAAAATAATTGTATTGAAGAAAAAACCTGAAACTAATTACATAAAAAAATATATACATCTAATGAAACTAAAATCTTTGTAACATTATTAAAAAAAAGAAAGAAAAGAAAATTTCTCTACATTGGTTGTACCTCTTGGCGTAGGCCTTACTTATCCGGCGGGCCCAAGTCCACCAAAGACTCATCTTTCCTTCTACTGCCCAACCGAAAAAGCCCATAAAGCTTCCGAAACTCTCTCACGGTGTGGAGACTCTCCCGGCAAAACACGCCTCCCGGTTCACCCGACTCGTCCCCCGACCTGTCCGAACTGCTCTTGCTCAGCCGCGGAGCCGGAGGCAGCTTCCTTCCTTCGCCGGAGCTGGTTTGCAGCGCCGATATGACCGACTTCAGAGCCCGGCTCGATGACGTCCGGTTCGAGATCATAATCTCGCCGATTTCGGCCGGGCTCATGCTCGCTCCGGTCTGGAAAATCTCCTCCACCTGAGGGAAAAGCTTGTGTTCCTTAAGCCCTAAGTAATTGTTGGCCAAGCTCTTGAAAGCGGAGAAATCGCAGAGAGGGAAGTTCACGTGGACGTCGATTCTTCCCGGTCTCATCACCGCTGGATCAATTTGATCCTTGCCGTTCATCGTGAATACCAAAACCCGTTCCTCTCCGCAGCAGGAGATGATCCCGTCCATGAAGTTCAACAACCCGGAGAAGCTCACGGTGGAGGTGGAGGAGGAGCTGGAATTTCCAGTCAAGAACCGGTCGAGATCCTCGACGACGACCAGCGACTTCGGCGTGGTCTGGAGAAGGAGCATCTTCAGATCGTAGTCATCGGAAACCCTAGCGACGTCGAGGTCGTAGACGTCGTAGCTGAGAAGCCTCGCCATGGCGGCGACGAAGCTCGTCTTGCCGGTACCGGAAGGGCCGTAGAGCAAGTAGCTCCGCTTCCAGACGCGGCCTAGCCTGTGGTAATACTGCTTGGATTTGAGGAAGAGCTCCAGATCGGACTTTATTTTGGATTTCACGTCGGAATCGATGACGACAGTTTCGAAGCTCGCCGGATGCGTAAACGGAATCGATCTCCACCGTTCGTTTCCTCCGCCTCCACCGCCGCCGCCGGAGAAGCCTAATATGTGAAGCTTAATCTCCTTCTTCCGCTGCTCAATCTCGTCGGAGATGGAGAGGATGTGCTGAAAGTACTGACGGAAAACTCTCTTCTTGTCGCTCTTCTTGATTCTGAGGACGAAGGACCGGACTCCGTCCGGTTCCGACTTCCGATTGGTCCAGCAAACCACGGCTCCAAGAAACTTGTCGCGAATAGATTGGCTGACGTCCAGATGAAAGAATATATCCTTGGATTTTGAACCGGAGAAGAGGTTCGTGTAATCGGAGTCTTCCACTGAGGGAAGCGAATTAAGGTACGTGGAAATCTTTCGGTACAGTTGGTTCTCTTGAAAATGCTCGTTGTACCGTGGGACTTTGTACAGTTGGTACACGTGAAACCGGTCGACGAATGATTGCCATGACCTTACTAGAATCAAAACCACGTTTGTCTTGTACAATAATCTTAAAACCAAAAACAAAGCTATGAAGATGAGCAAGCAAGAGAATAACATCATGGGACTTTTGCGCTGTCCTTTCTATGTGTTTTCTTTTTTCTTTTTTTTTTTTTTGGGTGAAACCGGAGAAAGAATGGGTTTGAGAAGAGATATTGTGGGGTCAATATAAAGGGATTGGTTATTGTAGAAGGGGGGGGATTTTGGGGATGGCTCAAGCCGGCATATTACACAGGGTCAAAATTCAAAACTAAAAACGAGTGTGCGTGTGGGGGAAAGAGACTAGAAGGACGAGGAGAGAGGAGAGAGGAGAGAGGAGAGAGGAAAAACATGGAAGCTGGTTTTTTGTATTGTATGGTTGTCAATCTATGACCAATGAGTATGGACCATTGTTAGGAATTAGTCGGATAGATTTTTTATTGTGTAGTAATGAATAAATAATTTAAAGTTTTTTCATGTAAGCATTTTTTTTTTTAAGAATTAATTACAAAAATTCATCCTGAATTACAGTCTTTGTAATATTTTATCATTTTATCCTTTGAACTTCAAAACGTAATATCTATTCTTTTAAAGTATGAACTATTAACGAAAACGATTCTTTTATTAGAATTTTAATAGCAAATTGACAAATAATTATAAAGTTATGAGTATTTTAGTAATTTTGATTATAAAAATAATCATAAAAATTAAAACTATAATAAAAATAGTCTTTATTGATGATTAAGAAAATCAATTAAAGCTATTATAGTGTTGAAATTTTTCTTTTTTCATATATCAAATTTTTCTTTAAAATTTTATTTTTCATATCAAAAAAGTATTTTAAAATTTTAAAATTATATATTAGTGAAATGAAAAAGAATATAATATAAGTATTCGATGTAACAAACAAACATAACACAAAATTTTCAAAGAGAAAAAAATTGACAATATTAATAAAATTTCTTTCATATTTTTAAAGTTTTTATTTGTATTTATATTTTTTAAAATTTCAAAATACTTTTTGAGTGTAAAAATATAAAATTTTAAATAAAATTTTGGTATATTGAAAAAAGAGGGATCTAGATAGTAGTATTTTTTAATTGTTTATTTTGTGTTTAATCATCAATAAAGACTATTTTTATTATAGTTTTAATTTTTTGATTTTTTATAACTATAATTACCAAAAAAATCCTTAATTTTAAAATTATTTGTCAATTTGCTATCAATATTTTAACAGAAGAACTATTTTTATTAACAGTTCATATTTTAGAGAGAACTAATGTTATGTTTTGAAGTTTAAGAGCAAAATGTTACAAAGCCATAGTTTAAAGGGAATTTTGTAATTAATCTCTTTTTTTCAATGGTATATAATATTTATTGCTGTTTGGCATGGATTTGCTTTGCTTTTTGGACAAACGGCGCTTGATTTGTGCGAATAGTTTATTGTTTTTTAGTGCTTAATTTGCCTTAGTTTTGATAGTTTCGCACCACTTTACATATTGACATGTTTGGGCAATGATCACATGCATTTGAATGTACCATGAAAACTTTCCTTTCTTTTTTATTAAGGAATGATGTTACGTGGTATGAGACCTGTTCTTGGGGCCAAAGGTAAAAATTCTTCAAAATTTTTGTTTTGATTTTTCTTATTTGCAAAAGCCCTTATACCTTTTGTTTTTACTTTTAAAGTGTTTTTTTAACTCCAGGTCATATATCCTGGCCTAACCCTTACCAAAGTTTTTAGCTGACGCTTCTATGCAGCCTTTCTTGAATTTGGACATGGAAGAAGAATCTGTTTGCAAGGAGAATAATTGTGGGAATAAAATGGTAGATCCAAAGGCTTCTTCTTTATAACTGAAATCTCATATAAGTCTCCATAGAAAAAGACACTGTTATTTTAATTTGTTTATTATTATTTATTTAGTTTCTAAATGATAATAGATAAATAAAAATAAATTTAAGTGGTCTAATATACACGTATTTTTTAGAGGGTGTCAACTAAATTATATTTCTGGATAGTTATAACGCTTTAAAAAAAATACATTGTTTCAAATATACCTTTTGATGGTGACATACCCTAATGGTGGGTGTTTATAAATATCACATAAAATCCAGAAAGGATCCCTAAGTCTTGCAACTTATTAAAAAATATACCATCGTTTCAAATTGCAGAAGGTTTAAAAGATTCTCTTTCTTTCAGATAAAGTTTCTTCAAGAATTCTTATAGAGATATTCTCTATTCTTTCTGTATTTATCAATGGCTGAAAATTATATTTCGCTTCCTTTATGTTTCTATATTTAGACGATTTTGTATGGAATTTAAATTTATGCATGAAAATCATAATTCTATACATATATAAATCTCTTACAAGTACAACACATGAAAGCGACAAAGTGGGAGAGAAAGGAGAAAGCAATTAAAACAGAGGAAACATAAGTTTAATAATAACATCACGTTAACAAGCTAAATCTTTTTTTATTCATTTTTCTTTTTCACCCCTTGATGAAGCTGCTTACTTTGAACAAGTAAACTAAACTAAGCCCTTTTAAAGTTTCTTACGTATCCTTATCTCCTGTTTATAATAATAATAAAACATAGTCGTTCATAGACGCACCTGTGAACAAAGAGGTCAATTGTTAGCTCATTAAGTTAAAGACTTTCATTAAATCCCCTAAGCATCATGCATCTTAGCTAATCAGTGGTGAAAAATAAACTTCAAAAAATAGTGGTTATCATATGTTATATTCCTGTCCCTCCCCCCCCCTCTCTCTCTCTCTCTCTGTGTCTCTCTCTTCAAGTTTTAACATTATCAGACAAAAATGCAACTAAAATCTGAGAGGATCCTTTTGCTCCAAGCACTAGTTTTTTGTGGTCTGCGTTGGAGTGCCTCGATTTAGCAAAAGAACATTAACCAATTGATAATTGCGTTTTGATTCTCGAACTGCATCCACAAATTTATGTGACGGGAATTGATACGATGTGGACTCTATCCAGAAGTGTTCAATGACAAGTACTCATAATCTCATATCATTAGATTTGATTGTTTCAGTAGCACATAAAAGTACAAAATTCCTCACCAGTTCAACGTCACAAATATTTTCTCTCTCTGGCTCTCTCTCTCTCTCTCTCTATATATATATATATATATATATATTTTATAGTTACAATGTTCATAAGAATATATGGTTTGAGTTTAACATATCTTGCTGTTGGATATTTCTTCTAAATAAATGCACAAAGCAGTTTGAGCTGGAAGTGGCATTTGTCTCCAACCTTTAATCTTTAACAACCTTTTTTTTTTTCATTTATTTTTTTCCTCTGCTGAAAAGACATCAAACATGTTTCCATGCAATTGTGTTTTCATATCTCTTTACAACTTTCTATCCTTCACCACTTTATGGGTGGGTCTCCTTCACCAAATTTTTTTTTTTTTTGCTTAATAGTAAACATGCGGTGGTCCTTATTTAGTACGAAATAAGCTGAAACGTTTTGAGGGTGACTTTATTGGCCAGCTTTCCCTTCAGTACTCCCAGCAATCAAACCAAACTTACTCCATTGCCAGCTATTTCTTACACGGACTTAATCATTTGGGTAGCTGCAAGCAGAAGCAAATTGCTGACCAGGTGATCTGAACTCAAAATCCCTGCATAACCCCAATCATGAAACAATATGCACAAATATGAAACAAGAACATTTATCTGCGAACCCAAAAAGATACCCATCATTTGGGTATTTGTCTTTTAATTATCAAATCTAAAAAAATTAATTTTGACCACATTCAACATCCAACTACGGTTTTAAAACATACACAACTAATAAGGTTCCTGCTGGAGAAGTCCTTGTAAAATAATGAATAAACTTTCCAAAAAGAAAAAAGCGTAGCCTTATAAGTATATTGATAATGAAGGTGTACAGCAAGTCTTAACGATCTAACTAATGGAGTTACCACTCCTGTAAACCACAATAACGTCGGAACAAACGAAAAACACATCTTCCATAAAAGCTGGAGTCATGATTGTTTTTATGGGTCTTGGGAATCTGATTGAAGATTCAAGACATGGGAAACCACAAGCTTGGAGAGCTCGTTTATCGCAGCTTGAACTGGATAATCACCCGCATCCGGACTCCTCGACCACCCGGACGACTGAGAGCCTAATCCACTGTACTCACTTGCAGCAACCTTTGTCTTCCTTGATGTGGAGATAACCTTTTCCAAATCTGTCTGAGAAAGAGGCCTTGGTGCCTGAAAAAGAGAGAATGGCAGTAAGATTCTTCAGATTCAAGACTGCGTCTGCTTTGCTAGAGGTATAATGCCCAATTCCTGTCCGCCCCACGAAAATATACTTTTAAGATATGAAAAGATGACGATCCATTTCAAGTGTTAAAACCAAATCATTTCATATAAGATGTATTACTAGTTAACCACCTTATATAAAAATGCAAACATGCGTTAAATGAAACACATTTCACTCATCCATGCCGACCGGATTTGTTCTAGGTGATATTTTATACCCAGAAGACAGCAACAGTATCCATGTACATCAAGAATTAAGTGTTTTCTTTTCTTTCAAAATGTGCATCATGCTTGGTATTAGGGTTCCGAGGGAAAGCAAAAGTGATGTCAGAAACAAAAAAATGGCAAACAAAGGGACTACTATACTCACAGAAGCTCGTTTTCCATGTTTCTCTGCGTCTAGTAGGTCTCTGATGGGAAAATAAGCTGCTTTCTTGCAAAGTTCAAGCAGATCGGAACCTGTATTACCCTCGCACAAGCTAGCTACATAGTCATAATCAATGTTGTCTTCGACACTTTCACCCCTCAAAATCACCTTCAGTATCTCAGCCCTCTCCCGACGATCAGGTATTCCAATCTCAAAGGCCTGAGGAAGACGGCGGAGTATTGCTTCATCAAGTTCTGATGGACGATTCGTAGCAGCGAGAACCATAACTCGAGCATTCTCTATAAAAACAACAATATGAAATTGTTTGTCAATGACGTATACCAAAATATATCAAATTAGAGATGCATCAACTTTAACGATATTGATCTGATAACCTACTTTTTATTGTGAATTCATAGAGGAAAAAAAAAAAAAAAGCCATTCTCAATAGGAAGAAAGGAGGTGGGTGTTGACACTCACGATCAGTTGTAAAGCCATCCCATAAAGCCATGAACTCAGTCTTCATGTTTGTTAATGCTTCATGATCAGTATTACGGCGCTGACCCAAAAAGCTGTCTACTTCATCAATGAAGATGATAGCAGGCTGGAGTTTGTAAGCCAAGCTAAACACAGCGGCAACTGCAAAAATCGTGTCAAACCATATGAATTTCTACTAACGTAATAAGATGTAATAACAATTTTAACCAAAGAAAAAAAAAAAGGAAAAAGAACAGTTATTATTCAGCATAGCTTTCACAATCTCAGTTAAATACTACAAACTTCACTAAGTGATCAAGAAGCTACTGCAACGCAAGAGAGAACTTACAGCAAGATCAACACTTACCAAGTTTTTGTGCATCACCAAACCATTTACTCATAAGATTTGATATCCTCACATTAATGAAAACAGCTCCAGACTCTTTTGCAATAGCTTTTGCGAGCATGGTCTTTCCAGTACCAGGTGGTCCATATAACAACACCCCTTTTTGTGGACCAAGAAGCCTTCCATGCGCAAACAGCTCAGGCCTCCGCAGTGGAAGAATCACTAGTTCATACAACGCTTGCTTGATCGCTTCTAATCCTCCAATTGACTCAAATTCCACATCAATGTGATCCGGGTTTATAACATCACAGGCTATAACATCCTGTCAGCAACAGAAAAGACTAAATTAAACGCTGTATTTATTCATAGCCCATTTGTCTCGCAGGTTTAAACCACAGCTCAAACCTTTTTGCATAATACTTTCTCCCACAAAAAAATATGAATTGCTGTTCAAACTTCAAACTCATGAACCAAGTGGGACTCTTTGAGCATTATTTTGTCCAATTTTAATATCAACAAATAAGCCTCTTCTATGAAAGGTATCGTACTTTTCTCACATCTGAAGAAGTACCAATATCCGTTCATATATAAGATAGTTTAATTGACAAGTTTAATTGACATTAACTTCTAAGAGACAAGAAGAACCAGTGAACAATGTTTATATTGGCTGACAATACCACTTGGCAAAATTTTAAGGAAAGTACATTAGTTAATCTAACAAACAATGCGAGGAAACAGCTAACGTGAAGGGAAAAAAAAAGAAAGAACAAAAAAAAGTATAGCTTCGAGCAACTCGAAAACACTAATAGCAATCCTTTATTTTGGTTAAGTAATGAGCTTATAATCAAATATCAAACTGGGTGCTAGTCCAAATTCAATAGATAAATACTCAAATGAAAGAAAACAATTGAATTAAGCAAAATCAATATCCAAATCCCACACAGAAACTCAAAAAGTTAAGCTGTTGTTGTTGTTGTTTTGGCTAAAACAAACAAAGAAGACAACATCAAGAACACAAAAACCAGGTTTCAAGCTACCAAAAGGTCTTAACACCAAAATCTACTTTCCACCACAAAACTATCCAAATTCAATACCTTCAGGTCCTTCATTGAAATTCAAATATCAAACAACCAAACAAAAGCAGAAAAGGCAAGCGCTTTACGTCGACAAACCGACATAGAAACTCTTTCTCTCTCTAAACCGACCCTAAAACCCTAAAGTTCGAATCTTTCAACAGGCAATAACAACTCCAAAATCAAAGAAATAATAGCAACAGAGAAATAAATCGAAACAAACGAGGAATCATTTTTCAAACCTCGTAAGGGTTTGTCTGAATAAGAGGCCGACCCAAGCGCTTGGCAATCTCCTTCTTGTGCTCCAATGCTTTCTTCGAGGCCTCGCGATTCGGGTCGAGATGTCGGAGTCCCGCGAACAGCACCAAGCAACTCAGCGCCGCGCTCGCCGCGTACAGAATCAGTTCTTGCAAGAACTTCGTCTCCGACGAACCTCCCATTTCCGATGATATATAACTTCTCTTCTGCGTTACAAATATAGCCTCTTTATATATCTATCTATGTATATAGATAGAGAGAGTATATATGTGTATATATATTGGAGCTCCGAAAAATAATTTCAATTTTTTGCAGTGTATTATTTGCTAAATTTCTGTAATCGTTGGAACGAGAAGGGAGGGACACTTCAAGAAGAAGAAAGGGCTTTTTTCCCTTTTTCTTTTTCTTTTTTTTTTTGGTTGCGTTTCGCAATCAGCTTTTCGCGTAAGTGGAATTACTAAAGGAACCTTGATGTGATATTACATTTGGCCGAGGCTGGTGTGGGGAGAATTGTGTAAATTCACTTTGTTCTCCCCTTGGGCTTTGGACAATAAATTGGGCCAAGCCCATTTAAAACTGAAAAGGCTAACCCAGATGGTAAAACCCAACTAGTCATTAAAGAATTGGGCTTCAAGAATTGGGCCTATGATTTCAGGTTCCTGCTTCAACCCTGCAACAGTGCAAGCTTTTGAAGAGAAAATATTGGAAGTAAGATATGTCTCTAATTTAACAATATCATCAACTAGTTCCTTTTATGGTTACTAAGGTGATATTATTCTTAAATGTAGTTTCTAATGTGAGTAGTTATGAATTTGTATAAGGGTTAATGACATATATGGTATAATTATGATGGTAAGATTTGGATATGACTCAAATTTTTAAACATATGACTTAAAATGATCTTATTAAAATAATTACTATATAATTATGGGATTTTTGTGCTGCAGGTCATAAACTTTGTAACCTTTAGCATTTGGGTGCTAGTTTTAAAATTTATGGGGTATTTGGCAGGTAGTGGTTTAACCACTTTCTCAGTTATAAACGGTGTAAAGCTCTCACATATTACAGTAACCAAAGAAAAAAAAAAAAGCTCTCACATGTTACAGTAAAACAATTATAATCAACAATTTTTGTGGCGTCCCCCTCCCCCTCTCCCTTGGGAGAAAAGAGAGGATAGGAGTGTCACGCATCGTTCGTTCATGCATGCAAAGATAGGCCGAAAAATAATCAAATCTTAGCTCAATCTTAATGTGAAAATTATCTTATCATTAGCAGCGAAAATATTAAGATTACAACACTTATACAAAAGCTAGAAAATCCCCTAAATGTCCTCAATATCAATTCTTAGTTTCCAATAACATCATTGAAATACTTAGAAATAAATATTGCACCTTAGACTTCATTGGACCTTGGACCATTTTTGCTCAGTCATCTATATCTTTACTTGAAAGTTCACCTGCATCACGAGAACTATATAAGCATAATGCTTAGTAAGTAAACCACAGTACTTTCACATAAAAACATACTTTCATAAACATACATTACTTTTACGTTTTTGAGCCCGTAGCATAATGTTAATCTCAAGCAGTCAGAACCCTTAACATTCATTCATAGATGGTCTCTATCTTGAAACATGCTTCCTCAAGGATTTGACCATGAAAACATACATAACATTGGTTGGTTCATGACAACAAGAGAGTTTACATCATACTCATGAAAAATCATCAAAATCATCTTTAAACATATTCATCAACATACATAACTTTAAAACATGCTTTAAAACATACTATTATTCAAGCGATGCAGTGGAGGATATACTTACTCAAACCGTTTAGTCATGATCATCTTAGGTTCTCTACATCATCATTCATTCATTCTTCACATCACATAAAATATCCCTTCATATTCTGATGAAAACCATTGAACACCTTCATGATGTTCTATCATCTCTTCATGCATTCATATGTCTCCTTAAATATTGTGTTTCCTTAATCTTTTCTTTCTTTTTCTCTTCTTGGTTTCTTCCTTATTCCCTCATGGTTCATCCCCTCATTTCTTAAGTCTCACATAGACATCTCTCTATAATATCTTTCTTTCTTTCCTCTAACTCACCTATTAGTCCCTCTTATTTTCTCTCATTCTCACTCTATGCAACAAAATAAAGAAAGAGAAGAAGGAGAATAAGAAATGTGCAGCAAAATGGGTGAGAGGACTTGTGAGAGATATAAAAGGAGAGAGCAATTTCGGGTGAGAAATAAGGAAATAATGGGATAAGGAAATAATAATCAATATATTACAAATGTTATGCCAAAAAGAAGTGTATCCATGAAAGGTAGAGAGAAATTAGAGGAAAGTCAATGGTTCAACAGAGAAAAAATATAATGATAATATCTTAACTATCCATGAATAGAATTCTAAATAAGTCAACAAATCATCCAATAAAGGAATAAAAGAATTAAAGATAATTTTAGATTCAAATATTAGCTCCACTTGCCTAATTTCAATTATCAAAATAGAAAACCTATCATAAATTTCAATTATCATTAAAAAGTCAACTATCAAAATATAACAATAATATCTTGACTAATTAGAAGCAATTTACACGTGGGATTAGAGGGGAATTAGGGGAAGAATTAATAAATTAGCTCCTACTTATTATATATCAACTTTCAAAAGTAGGAAACCTTATCAATTAAATTTAATCAATCAAAAGTCAAACATTTTATTTCCTTAAGTGAGGAAATAAATCCAAAAATATGCCAATCAATCAACAATTATTATCCAATCACTTAAAAAGTTAACTATTCCTCAATATAGAATGAGGAAAGAGAAGATAATATGCCAATAAATCAAAATTATACCGCAACAAACACACTCACATATACATAAATTACGTTAGTCATTATCTAGTTTCTCAAAGTCATACATGGCTACTAAACATTGCAACTTACACATATAGCATTACATTAAAAAAAATATAACATCAATAATGTATTACTTCCCACTTGCTATACGTACTCACACGGCAACTATATCAATTACACACACTTATATATATAATTTACATTCACACAAAAACACATATAAATTATAAAATATTAATAGTCATTTTTCACTACAATTATACAATAGTACAAAATATTGTGCACATTACATTAATATATAACATAACTTTCCTTTCTTTTATTTTTATACGAATTAACCTTATATATAGAAACATTTTAATTCTTATATTACATAAGGATAAGTGTATAGATAGAAAAATTTATATATAGAATATAACGTTTATATATATATATATATATAATACTTGTAAATTAACTTACAATTAACATATAAATTAACGTTTATTTATATTTAAAAAATTTATATATTTCTATATATATATAAAAGTATTAATACTTATAAATTAACATACAATATATATATATATATATAACACTTTTGCATGAAGTTCTATCCTCCCATAAACACATGGCAATTTCATAAGTAAAAAATAATAATAATAAATACACAAGTGATAAAAATAAAACAAATTCATATAATCTCAACTAGACCCTTAGCTTAAAATTTAGGGTGTTACAATTTTAACCACATTTTCAAACACCTTATTAGACATTTAGGTCCCAAACTCTTAATTTGTTAGCGTCTAAGTGCTTATCTTAAGAATTTAGACACTTAAATCCTCAAACTTTCAACTTGTTGACGTTTTTAATCCCGTTGTAAGAGTTTGAACATTTATGTTCTCAAACTCTTATTTGCCTAGTCATTTCAAGAGTTTTCAATTTATTTGCCTAGTTATTTTTCTAGCTTAACAAACACTTATAGCTTACTTGAACCTTCACAACGAAAATACTTTTTCGAAAAGAAAAAGGGAAATAAAGAAGTAAAACAGTGAATAGATTTTCCACGGAAAAACTAACATAGCCTTATGAATGGACAGATAATAGAGGTGTATAGGATGTCTAAAAAATTTATCAAACTAATGCAGTTATGACTGTTATAAACTACAATAATGTCAAAACAAGAAAGAGCACATCTTGCATAGATTTCACGGGTTTTGTGCATCTGCTTGATGATTCAAGATATGGGAAACCACAATCTTGGAGAGCTCATTTATGGTGGCTTGAACCGGATAATTTCTCGAATCCACATCACTGTGAGCTTAGTCCACTGTATTCACTACCAGAAGCCTTGGTCCTTCTTGATGTGGTGAGAACATTCTCCAAGTCCATCCATTCCAGAAAGAGGCCCTGGTGCATAAAAAAGAGACATAATAACATGGCAATAAGTTACTTCTAATATATATTGTGATGAAACCTAATATTTTTGTATTACATGTATAACAACATTTTATAAAAATTTTGCAAGCACGTATCAAACATTGATCAATGTGGACCAGAATTATTCTAAATGATATTTTAAACCAGAAAATAGCAACAGTACCATCAATTGTACATGAAAAATTAATGGGTTCTTTTCTTTTTTTGTTGAAACTTGTATCACGCTTGGTAGAGAGCAAATTTGATGTCACAAAGAAGAAAAATGGAAGATAACGCTACTAATATACTTACAGAAGCTCGTTTTCCATTTTTCTCCGTGTTTTGTATGCCTCTGATGGGAAAATAAGCCGCTTTCTTGCAAAGTTTAAGAAGATCAGAACCTGTATAACTGTCACACAAGCTAGCTACATAGTCATAACCAATGTTCTCTTCGACAGTCTCGTCCTTCAGAATAAGTTTCAGTATCTCAGCCCTCTCCCGGCGGTCAGGTGTTCCAATCTCAAAGGCCTGAGAAAGATGGCGGAGGACTGCTTCATCAAGCTCTGATGGACTATTGGTAGCGGCGAGGACCATAACTTGAGCATTCTCTGTAACAACAACAGTATGAAATTGTATAAAAATGACTGTTAATTTATTTTATGAATTTCCATTTTCTATTAACGTAGACCTAATAAAATGTATATAACACATTTAATTCAATGCTCTCAGAGGGGAAAAAGAAAAAGAAATGTCCTTTTTTTTCTGCACAACATTCACATTCTTAGTTGTACGATGTCTGGGACGTCTGGGACGTAGTTGGAGCTAAAAATTATAGTTTTAACCAACTTTTGTTATAGTATTTTCTCTTAAAAATTTGAATCAAAATTAGTAAACAACAAACTTCAGTCAAAAAGCTATTCCATCTTGCTCCTATCGATTCATGCTTGCCGAGTTTTTGAGCTTCACCAAGCCATTTACTCGTAAGATCCGATATCCTCACGTTAATGAAAGCAGCTCCAGACTCTTGTGCAATGGTTTTGCGAGCATGGTTTTTCCAGTACCAGGTGGTCCATATAAAAATACTCCTTTTTGTGGACCGAGGAGCTTTCCATGAGAAAACAACTCAGGCCTTCATAGCGGAGGAAATGTTATGGCATTGGTGCATCTAGAACTCTTTAAGCATTATTTTCTCGAATCTTTAGACCAACAAATAGAGCATCGCATATGAAATGTTATGGAGGAATTTCCCTGCATTTGTATCCTGTCTATAGAAAAAAACAATATCCAGTGTGTTTAGCAACACAATTAGAACGAAAAAAAAGAATCTATTTATTGTAGTATGTGATAGCTTTACGTCATAGCATATTTTTATATTTTAAGCTTTACACCTAGGTGGAATGACATTGCCGAACGCTCTCGTCAGTTTATCTAATATGGTTTAGTCAGCTCTTCAAATGTAATAATAACTCTCTAAAATAGAGTGTCTATATATCAAAAACATAATGGAAATGCCTATCCTTTCAACAGATGAACAACACTTGAAATGGAGGAATTAATTAAAAAAAAAGGGTAATTATTGGAAGGATAGAGGAATTAATTACCTCATAAGGATTGGATTGGTGTGAAGAAGAGGTCTACCTAAGCGCTTTGAAATCCCTTTCTTACGCTCCGAAGCCTTCTTTGACGCCTCGCCATCCTCATCGAGATATTGTCGGATCCCCAACACCACCACCACCAAACCCATCGCAGTGCTCCCCGGGTATATAGTGCCAGTTTTGCCCAAAACTTCGTCTCTAATGAAGGAGGGCTCTCTGTTTCTATTTCAATATCAACTCTCTAATACTCTTCTCTGTTATTCTCTGTTACTCTTTATACATTGGAACGTTGGGAATTTTTCAAGGTTTTGGAAGGAGAAAAGAAAAGTTTTCATTTTTTTTTTTGGGGTGTGTCATGTGTGTTACGTGAATTCCTCTAAGTGGAATTGCGGAGGGAGCCTTCTCCGTGTGATACGTGTGTTAAGGTTAAAAGTGGGAAGGACAGTAGAGATTTTACTACTATTTAGCCCACGGATCACGTTTTCTATACCGGGATGGAATTTTGTCGCGCAGTGATTGAAACTTTTGTATAGGCTTTTTCATCCTTTAATATTTGTTCAACTTTCAAATATGCCTAAGATTTTTTTAATCTTTTTCCTTTTTTGTTTACTAGTAATTAGTAAATTGTATTATTGCCTCTTAAATTATTCACTTTTTGTATAATACATCCTTATTTTTACTTTTGACAAAATATACCATGAATTTTAAAATCTTTAGCAATTGAGGTCTAATAATTACTTTAATAAACATTCTTTTCCACGTGTTGAGCTTCAGCTTTTTGTCGGAATATATTTTGTAAAAAGTGAATAATTTGAAGTACAATAGTGCAATTTACTTTTTTTTTTCACCTCTTTTTGTATCTCTCATTTTCTTCTATCTTTTCATGCATAGTGATGCCATACCACCCTATCATCCTGCCGTGCCGCCTATTCCCTCTCCGATGCAATCTTCCCTATTTGAGGTTTGACGCCAGCAAGAATTACACTGTTGTCCTAAGTTCTTTGACCCACTCTAAGAGCGCCACCAACCCTAGAGAGCCCAACCAAATTTGGTGTCACACCTTGCCATTGCAAAGTGACTTTATCTACGACTAAGCAATTTACGAGTATCGCCTCTCATACCACGAGCCCGATCTAGATTTTTTGTTGTCGTCATGAACAAAAATTCTCCATATCTACCCTCGTTAAGCATTATCATCGCTAAAAAAACTCCTCCATATCGTTGTTGTGAAGTGTTGTGAAGGAACTTCTCCATGCAAGTACATGTTGAGTATGCCAGTGAGAAAAATGACTATATTACAACCGGCCACTAATTGCAGGGTGTCACAAATGGATATCAACGATTATCGGACAGTATCTTAAAGATACAACTGTTAGATTTAATTATTAATATGATTTATCATTATATTCCTAAATTCTAGGAACCATCATATCAAATTACTAAGAATTATTATTGAAAATACGTACATGAATCCATGGTGATGAAATTAAGAGGGATGAAGTCTTCCACAATCAAATCTATCTTTAAAGATTCTCTCATTAATAGGGAAAGAGGAAGAGAGCAAATTATACATATATATGATTTAACTTGGAGACCATAACCTCTTTATACATTAAGTCAAATAGAATCTCATTATTCCTAATTTGGCTAGCAGTAGGTCTCTACACATTTAAAGCTCATACCCAATACATATCTCTAGAGTCCAAAATAATAGATCCCTTATTTCACTCTATTAAATTCGATAACCTATAATATAATTGTCACTCAAATATGTAAGCTCATAATAGGATATGAAATAAAATCCAACAATCTCCCACTTGGGCTACATATATTTTATGAAACAATTATATTATATAGTCTTGAGTGCATATGAAAATGCTATCTTGCCTTGAAAAATCTCCATAATTATAATCTGGTCTTGTAATGCCCTTAAGTGGGGGTTAATAATTTTAATAAATAAAATGGAGATTAGAAAATAAATATAAATCATCAAAGTAATTCGCCCGGAACTTAAATAAAGACTCTCAAATTAAAATAAAAACATAAACAAATAAATAAACCACAGTTTAATGTACCACCTTAAATTTTAATAATATACAACTGTCATCATCATCATTTTAACCCTCAACAAATCTTAATACAGTCACAGAAAGTAACAATGGATGCTTACATGATCATGAAGATCATTCTTTGCATTCAAAGCCATCCCAACGTAATATAGCTACCTAGCTTCTTCAACTATTTTTCTTGTAGCCACCTCACACTTAGTGAGTCCTGAAAAGACGAACATATCAGGGAATGAGCGACAACATGCTCAGTAGGGAAAACCATTACTCACCTTAAGGTTTTATTCTTACCACATTAAACCTGCATGGTTAGTTAATTTACATCATATACCAGATTATGAGGTTTATTATGATCATATCTCGTGGATACCATAGTTAACCATTACCAAGTTTCACACTTATATATATATACAAATATTACAATTCATTATTATTCCTAGGTATCCGCATTAAATAAAGTAATACTCTACTTATCGAAACCCAAATGGGTGAGCTTGGCCACCCTCCAAACATTCCAAGGGTATTCCGATGAGGGGACATCAAGCCCCGAGTCCTCACCAAGTCGATTCCTATACAGTGTGTTATGGGACTTTCGACCCAAGGAAGCATCATCACCTTCCCCCTATTTTACCTTTTAGGGTAATCGTGCCCAAGGACATAACCGTCACCCTCTTCACGTCTCACTATTTCTCAATGTTCCATCATTATTTATAGAATCAATTTTTCTAACCATGTTTTCCAACTTATAACAACATATGTTAATTCATTATATTCCTCGCTAATCAATACAGGGCGATTTCATGTCATAGTTTCATATGTGATTCTCATAGAATAGCAATTCAACATAGATACATATATCTTGTGGTAAAACAATCAATTTAAATTCCATAAAAACTTCACAAAAGATGAGTAATATAATCCCTACCTTCCAAGCTTCTCAACAATATTTTAATCTTCGAATTTAATTAGCGTAAACTTCACACACCCTTGATCCTAAGGTATGCATAAGGATAATTAAAACTAAAGCATAACATATAACCACATCCATAAATGAATTAAGTATAAATCTATATATTTTAGTTTATAATAAGATTCATAAATCACTTAGGATGGTCTTGGAAATGTTGCAAGACAATCAGGGATTAGAAGGTGAACAAAGTTGGGTTCACTATCTACAATTAGCACATGGGTTATTGAATGGTTTACTTAAGGTATACGGGTGGTATACTGCCACTGGTAGGTTTAATAGTTTTCAACTCAATAATTGAAAAATTCATAGAAAATAAAATATAACTCCGATATAGGCTCATGATAGCTTGTTCGAAAGCTTAGGATGTCTACTTTTAAAATATGTAAACCAATTTATAAAATTTATTTTCATCTAATCCCAGAATTTCAAGAAAGAGCTACTGCCCATAGAGATAATACAAGGTTTATGGAATATTAAGTTTTTCTTTAACCCAAAGCATATTATTCTTATTCAAAATCTCAAAACCATTCCAAAATAGGCAGCATGCATTATATAATCATAATAAACATATTTTCATAAGTTTTATACCAAATTCATTATTAAACCATATCTCTAGCCTTTCTTGTAAATAATGATAAAAACATGCTAAAATATGCATATTAACATAATTAGAAATTTGCATGAACTTTGAACATGAAAATTATACATTAAAGATAGAGAAGAACACATACTAAAAACCAAGTTTGAATTAAAGAAAACCTACCTCAAAACTCCTTTGAAAAACACCAAAGTTTGGGTTAAGAATCAAGCTTGAATTGACTCCAAAATGGCTTTAAACGTGGCTGAAAATTATAGTTGTCGTGGTTGTAAAGAGAGCTTTATGCTTTGTGTCTTTAGTTGGAAATTGAAGTGAGAAAGGAGAAAATGAGAAACTAGAGAAAAGAGT
>CAMOHE010045954.1:0-53874 GCA_946598075.1 Artocarpus hirsutus
CTCTAAGAAAATAAATAGATTTCTAATAATTCTACAAGTTTATCTTGATTTAATTTATCCAAAATTAAATCAACCGATAAACAGACAAGAATTATCTGACCCCAATAATTCAACAAGTTTATCTTGAATTAATTTTGTTCACAAAATTAATTCAACCGACAAACAGACATGAATTATTTGATTCTTCCAAATTTTCAACCAATCTAATAAATTGACATAAGTCACCAATTATTGTAAAAGCACACCGTATCGTTACAGGATTTTGTGAGCTAGCAAAGGGGACCAAATAGACCTATATAGTTCAAGCTCCTGATAATTATGAAACCCAATATCCCAGATATACATTTCATAATTATCAACTCCAACGCTATTCCACTAAAAACTTGGAGCTGCACTCTCGAACTCTATAGAATTACGAAGCCCGTATAGCTAAGTCTCCATGACATATCATAGTGTATCGTATCCCCATAGGATTATCCATAATCGGCTTAAGGACAAGTTCTGTCTTACCTTCCCGATTATTTTTATCTTACGTTCCATTATATCACCATTGGAAAACTTACCATCCAAAGACAGTATACCATTCGGTTACACCTATGTATCCAAACGGTTGAGCGCTCCAGTTTTCCAATTACAGGATAACGCATATAAGAGGATATCACTACTCCTAAAGAGGAGCTATGGATTCCATATCTATGAATAACAGGTCTACGTCATCAAGAGTCATGCCTCCAACGTACCGGCATGCATACCACTATTAAGATGTGGGTGTCACCCTTTGGCACATCAAAAGACACAAGTCAAGACAACGGGCCCACTAGTCATCTTAGAATTAAGATGCAATACAAATGATTGTCTAAAGTGAATCGATTTGCCAAGACATAATTATTAATCCAAATCAATTCACTTTATGTCCCGATCCAACACATCGTCACCTATGACATTGTGCCAATGTTTCTATTCACGGAGTTCACCTCTGATGGTCAAGACAAACCATCTCCCAATAAGGATATAGACAACATAACAATCTTTACATGAATAAAGCGCCCAACTTTATTCCCCTGATTGTGGATCTTATGATTTAGACCGTCACCTTAAGAATCGTGTCTTCCGCATAATCTGTCCATCATATGCCCAATTCTTAAAGGTTTAGACCGACAGTCTCAGACTATTGTTTGCTTATCATACATTCAACAAATATGAACGTAAAGAGGACAAGATTTGGTATATATAAATAATAAATTTTTTATTGATAAAAATGTCTCAAAAAACATTTTACATTTTTACTTCTTAGGGCATACATGTCTAACACTCTCCTCAGTAGCCTAGGACTGGACCCACTACACTGTTGTCATGTCAAACTTTGTCAGAGTACCCTCCCGACCCAAGTCACTCTACTGCTGTTGCTTTAGCTCCTCGAGGCTAGCGAGGATACTTTCAAAGCTTTTTTTCCAAATTTGGCATCCTCTTCAGTTCCTCTTTTATGGTTTCTAGTTCACCACTCATAGCTCCAAGGTTGCATTGCAGCTCACCTTTCACTGCCTCCACCTACTCCATTCGCTTTTCCATCCTTCATCTTCCTTGTTGTTTTTTTAGGGTTGCAGACTCAAAACGAACTGCAGATGGTATTTTGTTATTTATTTAAGAGTAGTTCTAAATTTGATGCATCAATGCAAGAAAATAAGGCTATGGATAAGAAGGTTTTCGAGTGACCTTTTGCACTCCATTCCATAATCTAATTCATAGGAAAATTCTCGTTACCTTTCTATCTTCCCCTGCCTTCCCTTTATCCTTTTCCCTCTAACCGAATCTCCCAATTCCTCATGCTAGCTAACTGACCATTCTCCTATTGCCAATGCCAATGCTTCCACAGTCTTCGAAGGGCACTCCCAAAACGTGATTCATTCCTTTTGTCATTTCCTGAGCCACCTTATCCATCTCACCTTCTATATCAGCTCTCTTGGACTTCTCTAGCTCAACATTTGGACTAATTTTCACGTCAACCAACTTAGGTAGTTTTTCCTCTGCCTCGTCCTCACGTAGGTGATTCAGATTGGAGGTCTATTGGCTCCATCAATCCCACTCTTTGTTTGGTGACTTATTCTTCCTTTATGGTTTTGAGGCCCTTAATGCTTCTTTGGTAAGTTACGACCTTTATGCCACTGCTCAATTCCAAAAAATAAGGTGGATGGTTAGCTTTCTAAGCTTGAGGGCAAGTGGGCAACTGAGGAAGCCAAGGCCAAGAAGTACTTGCTGCTGAAGAAGGATGTAAAGAAGCGCTTGTCGAAGAAGAGCATTAAGGTATAGACGCTGGAGGAAGTTGCGGTGAAGGAGGAGGAGTTTTTAAAGTGACTGGACGAAGCTCAAGCTCAAGCTATTGAGTAATTCAAGATGTCACTAGAGATGACCGGCATCAAAGACAACACTTTTGATGAGGTGTCGAATCGATCATCGCGAAGTTCAAAGAGAAATTCCCAAACCTTTACCTACGCTTTCTCAAGGAGCCTAAAGAGGAGGAAACTATACCCATTGAGGGTGAAACTGCCTAGATGGATGCTGCTGCTAACATTGCCTAAGGTGGAGGCAAAGACGGCGAGGCCTGAATGTACCTTTTTGCTTTTTTGGTTTCTTGTTTTGTAATGGCTGTAAGGCCAAGACAATAGGTTCAATGCCCAACCTAATGTGACCTAATGTGTGTAATTATACTTTATCTAGTATCTTATATCTTTCTTATTCCCTACAAAACAAATTTTAATTGGAAAATATTTATAAGTGCAAATACTTATGATGGATATAACCGAGCTTAAGGAAACCTACTTCTTTGTTGGCTAGGCTTATTTGAAGTAATTTTCACAAGTGTAAACAACCGAGGTCATCTTTAAAACTAGTGTAACTGATAATGATTTTGATGGCTTTAGGTTTTAGTTCATCACAAGTGTAGATAGTTGAGCTTGTCATACTCTTTTGCTTTAAATACCAGTGTGAATAAACAAGATTACTATGATTTGTGTTAAAAATCTAACAAAGTGCAAGTAACTGATATAGACTTTAGCTTTAGGCCTTTATTGAAAATTACTTGGTCAAGCTGGGCTTACTACTGGGCCCGT
The DNA here is from genome assembly GCA_946598075.1 of Artocarpus hirsutus. Lineage (NCBI taxonomy): Eukaryota > Viridiplantae > Streptophyta > Magnoliopsida > Rosales > Moraceae > Artocarpus > Artocarpus hirsutus. The sequence goes on from CAMOHE010045954.1 coordinate 3,108, forward strand.
TCTTAATGGCATATAGTAGAGCTTATATTGAGCTCTTTTTAGGCTTTGCCATATATTATTGATTGGAATGGCACTTTGTGCACCGAGTTGTCCTTATTTTTGATTGAGCACTATGTTCTGGCATTAGACATTGTATAAAGTAAAACAAGATCAAATTAACATAAAGATATATGAATAAACCTTAAAAACTTTATCAAATATTTGACCTGGAATCACATAACTTTTTGACATATAACTTCATATACTGTAATTCAAATTTCTCAAAGAAAACATGACAATTTGAGAGACAAGTGGAAATTGGCGGATAGAAAGGCCTATTGGTAATATGGCTTAAGATGACTTGTATTGCCCGACTAGAGAGGTATTTGAGGCGGTATATCCTAGATTTGAGCACTTCTTTGACTCTATAAGGTCTTTCCCGACTTGGTCTTAATGGTCTAGCACTTTTCTCTTTAGTGTTTTGGGCTACCCGTCTAAGGACTAGGTCGCCAACCAAGAAGCTTCTTTTCTTGACCCGTTTATTATAATACCAAGCTACACTATATTGATATGTTGCCTACTTGACTTGAGCTTCTAAGTTTCTAATTATATGTGCTTTTTACCGATATGTTCAATCTTCTTATGGGTCTTGAATCCTTAGTATTATTGTTACCGTATTCCGTAATACAAAAGTATAGATTTATCTATACCATATACTACCTCAAGAAAACCAAAGAAATGTCCTTAGCCACACAATTTCCTTAGATCCCTCAATGGCAAGCACATAACTAGCCTCCATAGTAAAATTATCAATACAAGATTGCTTGATAATACTCCCACTACAAATCTGCTTCTGAAAGTAAAATAGGCCCCGAAGTTGATCTTTTTAAATTCTAATCAGACTGGAAGTTAGTATCTGTGTATTCTATAGGTGATAGGTCCTTTCCAGAATACACTAGCATATAATTCTTCATTCTCTTAAAATACATGATTTATATGCATGACTGCCTACCAATGTCTTGGTCTAGGATTCGACGGTTATCAACATATTACCCCAACCACATAGCAAATATTTGATCTTTTGCAAAGCATAACATACACTAGACTCCCACTGCTAAAGCATAAGAAAATTTTCCTATGTATTTTCTTTCCTATAATGTCTAAAGAAAATCAATCTTAGAAAGAATGATTACATGCCAATAGGTTAAAAACCTATCTTAGAATCTTGCATTGTAAACCTCTTTAGAACTTTATCTATGTACTAGGTTTTGAGATAAAACTATCCTTTTGTTCTTACAATTGCTAAACAATTAAATCTAACGACACAATTAGTTTTTGTTAAACCCTTTAAGTCAAATTGCTTGGATAACCAAACTTTGACCAATGATGTTGTGCCTATGTCATTCCCAATGAGTAGAATGTCATTAAATAGAGTGCCTGAAAAACCACTTCCCATTCTTAATGCATTTATAACACATGGTTTGTCAAGATTTTACTCGAACCCATATGATTTGACCACCTTATCAAATATTATGTTCTAGGATCAAAAAGCTTGCTTTAGTCCATCAATTGACTAAAGCAACTTGAAGATCTTATCTTCTTAGGCGTTTCCCTTGAACCTGTCTAGTTGTATCATATAGATACTATGCTCAAAATTTTCATTCAAGAATGCAATCTTGACATCCATTTGTCTTATCTTATGATCGAGATATCTAACAATGAATAAGAGTGTGCAAATAGACTATAACATTGCTATAAGTAAGAAAGTTTCATCGTAATTGATGTCCACTTTCTACTTGTATCCTTTTGCTACAAGTCTAGCTTTAAAAAATTTCATCTTTCCATTTGCTTCTCTTTTCATCTTGTGGATCTCTACACTCATACTTAATCCCTTTAAGTGTTTCTACAAGCTTCTAGACTTCGTTGGAAACCATAGATTCCAATTTAATGTTCATGGCTCTTTGCTAGAGTTTTACATCAACATCCTCTATACATTCACTCTATCAAGTGAGATCACCATCAAGTTCAACGACCTTAGCCTAAAGGCCTCGCATTGATACCTAGTGTGTTGATAAACAACTCTCCCACTATAACGAAGCTCCCTAAGTTGTTGATTTCATTTTGGTTTCTCTGCCACAATGGGAATACCTCCCACATCTGGAACCTTTGAACTAATTCAATTAATCCTTAACTCCTCGAGCACCAAATTGATATGAGGTTTAAAGCCTTGCATGTAACTTTCTACAAGAAATGTTACAAGTGTGGAAACCAAGACTTTATTTTACATTTGATTATAGTATAATCCATCTTTTATCCCTTTAGGATATCTTACAAAATGACAAACTTCTGAATGAGATTCTAACTTCCGAGCTTCCTTATCCAAAACATTTCCTAGACATCAAGAACAACTTTAATTGAAATATTGCTCAGAAGATAACATGCAATTTGTTGTGCATATCCCTCAAAAGATGTGCGTGGTGTTGTTTAAATCATCATGAACCGTACTATATTCAATAAGGTTATATTTCTAATATCCACCACACCATTCTATTGTGTAGATTCCAATGTAGGTATATAGAATAGAATCCTATTCTCTAATAAGAGTCTTACAGACCTCTTGAAGAAGTATTCTCTACCTGGATCCAATCGAAGTGTTCTTATGGGTTTATGTAGTTACTTCTTCACATGCCAACGCATTTATGTTAACACAAACGTTCCTGTGCACTAAGTCTAGGACATCTTCAGCCTGATTTCCTTTAGCCCCAAAAAGTCCATTTGGTCATTTTTTTCTCCAAACAAAGCTCGTTGTGGTGAAGGTTCTACCTTTAAAAAACTTAGAGGACCATTTTTTAACCAACTCTTATATCTCGTTAAGGCTTATATGACCTAATCATAAGTGCCAAATATTCATCTTATTAGATTAGGAAATATTAACTCTTCTAGAGTTATTGATTTAATAAGTGTCGAGTAGCGTGTACTACTTTAGTTTGATCAAGTAAAAGCTTATTAAAGACCTAAACCTACCATCAAAATAAAGATATACTTCTCCCATTACTTCACTTAACTACAACATCCAGTATTAACGTGAAGCTCCTATCAAGCAAACTTCTCTTTTCTTATACACAGATATATACATATGATTAGTGGCTCTAGAATCTGTAACTATAAGTCTCTAGAATCTTTGACTAATCAAACTTCAATATGTAAGAGATCACACATATCTCTTTATGCCTCCCAAGGTAGGTGATTCTTGTAACTCTCTTGAAGTAACAAACTCTCACATAGTAAAGGCACTTAGCTTTCTTAGGATCCTTCTAATTGGTTTGTTCCTACTTGTTCTTCTAGTCTCTTCTGTTACCAGGATTTAGAAAAATACTAACTTCTAATGTCCCAGCACCATTAGAACTAATGTTCCAGCTTTCAAGTACAATCTCTAAAAGCTTAGAGATCCTTTATTATTGTTGTCAAGGACGAGTCCTTCAACAAAGTTCTGAAGATCATCTCTTTTTTAGGTTTTTGCATCTATGTTGACTCCATTTGATTTAAGGTCCACCAAATAGCCAACCATCGTAGGCATTTATGTTCCTAAATAGTAATTCAAGGCTCTTGCTAGCAATTCATAAGATTTAAGGATAATTGTTCATCTGACCAAGAGGACTTAGCCTACAAACATATCTTAAGATTACCAATGATCTGTCTAGCATTCATTTAATCTTTATGTTACTCTTGGAGATTACTTGATGTGTTCTCTATAGCAACATGTTATCTCATTAGAATCTTGCTAGCGTTTCTAGTTATAGAATACCTCATTAGGATCAATGCCTTTATGTTCCATTTTAAGGTTTGTTTAATATGTATTTGTATTTCATGCATATTAGGTTCCTTTTCCAATCGTTAAAGTTCTACCAGTTAGGGTCTTTATTAAGTATCATATTAAATAAGCTAAGTGACATTTTGGTATAATAAATATATAAAATGTATTAATAATATGCAAACATAACAACATTCAATAATATAAACATACAATAATACAAGTATGTCTATGTGTGAAATCTTGAAAACACATACATTACTATAATAATTCGTAGCCTCGTTCATGTCAGCTACCTCGGGGTAGTTAGACACAAGCTAGCCTAGAACATGGCCATCCAATTAGTATATACCTACTAATTATCGCTTGTTTGGGTCACAAATTTAATTAACAAAGCTCCTCAGGGAGATTAATAATTAAATTTGTCTTAAGTATATAACCATTGTTTATATCTTATGATCCATGACCCATAAATTGCCGCCTTGGGACGTACAACCATAAATCATGCCCACAAGCATTTTCCATTTGGGAGTCCAATCTAGTATACCGCTATGGTGAACAACCTTCCTCGGGGTCGGTGCACTTGGTTTCACATATGGACCAACAATGGAGACCGTGAGTCCTAGCCAATAACCCTCTCCCAATTAATATTTTAAAAACAAGATTTATGCAAACATGCATGAATAATTTATAAGTGGCACTCTCTATTTTACATGACATGTTATCAAGCATATGATAAATCATATCATAAAGTAAACAAGCATGACATAAAGTATAAAAACAAGCAATATGAATAAATAGCCGTAACATTATGATCCCACCTTAGAAAAAAAAGAAAATTAAAGATTACAAAAAATAAACCGAACCATGTTTCGGCTTTCACTTTTGTATCTTCTTCATGTATCTGTCTTCAAGTCTTTCGATTTTCTGAATAATCATTTCCAATAAAATTCCCAAAATTTTATTAAGGATTTTCTGTACTATAATTCGACAACAATAGGTCAAATTATCTTCTTGGTTTCGAAAATAATTTACCAACAATTTTCTCCTTTAGAAAATTAATAAAATCATTTAAATAATTTTATCCACAATTTTCTCATTGAAAATTAATAAAAATATTCAAATAATTTTGATCCACAATTTTCTCCAAATAAAAAATTAACAAAATTATTTGTATCATTTTCCCATAATATTAGGGTTGTTGGTAATCACTCAAAATCAAAATAAATAAAATTTATCATTTATGATTTTCCTTAAGATTAGGGATTTGGTAACTAACTTAGATCTAAATTCCAAATTTAGATCTTATCCAAATAAAATCTAGTTTCCCAAATTGAATGACTAAAATTCAATTCTAGCTATTTGAATTCCATTCAAACTCAAGATTTTATTTGTCCATAATCTTCATTTTGATCAATAGATCAAAATTCAAATTTTTTGGATTCCAATTAATTTTACCCATAATCTTTCTCCAATTAGAAAGATTAATAAAAATTATTCAAAAAATAATAACATAATAATTTCTTTTATTCAAATTATTATTCATTATTATTATTGTTAATAATATAAAATTATATGTTATATATATTATAATAAATATTATATTATTTATATTATAAAATATATCATATATATATATATATATATATATAATCCACTTTGTACACAAGGGTTTGCTAAGCAAACCTGTTTTCTAAAGGCTCCTACGTCATTGATGACATAGGCATTTATTCCCATGGGCTAGCATGTATGCTGGCCTAATTCCACACAGTAGTAAGCTATGTGTATGTTGATTGCACTATAGCCCAAACCGGGCATAGACTCCATAGATTGCTCGACTTGAATCCGTATGTGACTTGAATTGTGCATCCGTGTATTGCACAGTTCCATACAGGTTCCAAAATTATGCACTGCACAAGGTTTTAGGGTCTTTAACAAAAATATTTAGAAAATTTTAGCACCGAAAAATTTCAGAAAATAAATTGTAAACTCTTCAATATAATGCTCCATCTTCATGAGGTGACCATCTTCATAGAATTAAATTACATAGAAAGCCCTAAATTGTTTTTGGTTTACATAATTCTAAGAAAGTCTACGCGGTGATGATAGACGGCATAATATTCAATCACAAATAAACATTAGATACAAATTTCTAAACTCTAAGAAACTATAACCGGCAATAATTAAAAAAATTAATTAACAATAATTAATTATCATTCACCATAAATTCCATGAACACAAAAAATTAATATTCCTTATACATATTAATTCACATATAGAAACCCTAGAGTATCATCTATCTAAAATATCAATTCACTGTATAAGGAGTGAAAATTAAAATTAGATCACACAATTCTATAACATAATCATGAGTTTGCTATTATGCTAACTGTTAGAAAAATCGGTTCGATGATATATAGCAGAATTTTAAAAATTTAATGAAACAATTAGGAAACTAACTCATGATACTATAAACAATAAATTAAATCTAATTTAACGTACCCATTAGAGACCGAAAATAACACTTCAAACTGAATAATTCTTTAACAACGAATCTTTACTGTCAGATTTTTAATGTTATTCTCTTCCTTTAGATCGTTGTGTGTGTAGGCACAACTTAACAAATCTCCACTACAGTTACACTTCTTCCAACTATTAAAGCGCTCAAGAACTAAGATTACTAAAAGTGAGTAATCTAAGCTTTCCTCTCTAATTTACACTTAGGCGGTCTTAGAATAAATAAAGATCCTAGACCTCTATTTATAGAAGTAATCGGAAGAATCAATAGTCTATCAAGATTAGGAGATAAATTTTCTCTCTCCTATCCCTATAGTTGATGCCACCCTTAGGAGATTTATCTCCAAAAATTCAACCAATCATAATGCAGGGATTTGTGATTATTTGCATCATCTGAAATAACTCCAATTCAAACAACTCCAATTTAAATTAGAATTCCATTAACTAAGTTTATTATCTAATTTAAATAATTGTGAATAATTATCCATTAACCATAATTCAAATTCAACTATGATTTATAGTGATTCACCTTAATTAAAGTCTATGTTTACTTTGGGTTTTCTCAGATGTGAGAATTTCATTATGAGAAAAGTTTGTGCCAAAAATTGGACTTAGGCTACTCCTGAAAGCTAGCATCTATTTATAGTTTTTTTGGGTTGACGATAGCCTGATTTCTTAAATACAATTTAAATTCAAATATATGATAATCTCCTATCTCATTGGCTAAATGACATTTTAAAGATTTCTTATGGAACTTATCCCTTTTGAGTATATTTGATTTTGTAGATTCTAATAAGATTAAGCGCTTATTGCCATTTTGGAGATCTTCTAGTATAAATAAAGACACGAGTTGGCCATTTATCCTTCTCGAGTATTATTTGATAAACATATTTTTTGGGATATCATCGAGGCAATATAGGTCGAGATCTAGCCAGGCCCCCTGGGCTTAGTAGCCGACTTGGGCCTTTCTCGGTGGCCAGAGAACACCTCATATCATTACTTTGTTCATTTAGTTCTCAATCCTTTGCTTGCACATAGAATTCCCTCCCTCTCTTAAATTTTGTCTTCCAAATGATCCTTCCCATCGCACCTAAAGCTGACAACCTCCTATACAGGCTTTCATCATTTCCTAAAGGCATCGTCGTTGCTAAGACCTATCCTCTAATCACATGCCTAGAACTAACAATCCAAAAACCCTCTTCAAGAATTGCAAGAGAGGAGAGAGAGAAACAAAGGAGAGAAAGGAGAAAGAAATGATGGAAAAAAAAGAGAGAGATACGACATAGGAGAGAAAGGAGAAAGAAATGCTAAAGGAGAGAGAGGGGGTTAAGATCTGGGTGTGAATCATCGCATGAAAGAGAGAAGGGAGAAATAAAGAGGGATGCGACAGTATGAAAGAGAAACAAAAAAATGAAAAGGGAAACATATAAGGGGTAAGATTGAAAAGTCATATACTAAAAACTTTCAAAAAATTTAAAAATGATAATATTTGTCAACATGTTAAGTAAATATGTTATGTACTTTCCTTAAGATTTGAAAATGTGTTATTTCAGGCAATATTCTTTTTTCTATTGTTTCGAAAATTTAGAGATTAAAATTATCAAACTGAATAAGGTTCTAAAAATAAGATATGGAAATACATTATGTGGCAACTGAACAAGATTTTGGAAACACGAAGTGGAAGTACATTATCCCTATTCTAATTTTCTAATTATAAAATGGGAGGTTTAAATTTTGTAAGAGCTTTTTAATTATAGTGTTGTTTAGTAGTTACTTTAATTACACTCACTTCATGGGACAAAAGCAACCTAAAAATGTACAAAATTTAATATTAAATTAAAATTCAAAGGCATATTGTATACTCGACACGTTATTTTTATAAACTTAAAATGCAAGAGATATTGGTATGATATTTTGTAAACTTAGCTCATACTCAAATAGTATAAAGCTCTTACATGTTACAATATAAAGATCTCGTATATTACAATAATTTTAGTTTTAAATCTCAATTCCAACTCATTTCCCAAACACCCTATAAATCAGACATTTATTTTATACTTGATAGTAGGTGACCCTCAAAGAAGTTTAATAATATCCTATTAAAAAAGTTAAAATTTCTAATATGATTAATTATATAATTATATTTTTTAGTTTTAACTGTTTCTTAAATTATCCCTCTGTTTTTAGAAACTACAAATATGCTTTTTGAATTTTAAAAACTCATTTCGATTTCAATCTTTATGTTTAGAATAAATTGGGCAAAATAACATAACCACCTTTAAATAGTATTAAAAAATATTTGGGATATTTATGAGTCTATACCTTCTATTTTAGGTTATACATTCAGTTCTCAATCTCATAAAATATATACCTTCATATTAGATTTAATACAAACCAATACCTTACTTCAATCAATAATTGATTTTAACATTTAAAAGGATAAAATTATCTTTTAAGTAAAAAAGAAAAAAAAGTATGACTTTTAAAAAATAAGAAGAAAACAAAAATAAAAACACTAGCGTTTTTTTTAAACGCAAAAACCTCAGTATAAAGTTTTTCTTAAGTTTTTTAAGTTTTCTTATTTATTATTTTGAATGTATTTTGGGCAATTTCTTAAGTCAAAATTGAAGATTGATTGAGAAAATGTATAAATTTAAATATTAAATCTTATTTGAAGGTATAAATTCGATGAGATTGAAAAACAAAGGTACATTGTTTAAATAAACTTAAAATACAAGGTATAAAAGATAAATAACCTAAAATATTTTATATATTAAAAAAATTAAAATCCTATAAAAAATTAAATTTAAAAAAAGATCTTAAGTTTTACAACTTTTTAAACTTTAAAATATTTTTACAAAATTTTTTATAAGAAAAAACATATATTTCATAAACAAATAAGTCTAATTAAGGGTATTTTAATCTTTATTTTCATGTTTTTTTAACCAAAAAAGTCCGCAAGGGATAAAATTAAAATAAAATTTTTAAATTCAAAGAATATATTTTAAGTTTTTTAAAATAAAGAGACAAATTGAGAAATAATAAGATCTACAATGTATAGTTATATAATTAACCCAAATTTCGTAACTGAAAACGCAAGTTACTAATGAAGTAGGTAGGGTCGGTCTGCAAGTTCTTCTGCCAATATTGTTTTTAGGGTAAATAGTAAAATTAGTCTTTAAACTTTTTTAAAAGGTACAATTTAGTATCCAATCTTTATTATTAATTTTTATTTATTTAGGTCTAACAGTTAAAAAAGGTGCAATTTATTCCCCTATCATTATTTTTGAATGAAAAAAGTTTCAACACATTTTTTACTCAAAATTACTGAATTACCCTTAAATAAATCAACAAAATTTTACTTAAAACCATCACCAGCTTTTATTAAAAAAGAAAACAAAAATAAAACCTAAAATCCATACCCAGATTTCCTTAAAAAATAATAGTGTAAGTAATACCTAATTTAAATTTCCAAAGATCCGCCCATCACCACCTTTATACTTCACACCCGTCCATTTCCAACCCTCACGACGACCCTTCCTTTTCCCCTCCCCGTATCGTCATCTTCCGCTCCTCCTCTTCCTCCTCTGTCCCCCAAAGTTCCGATCTCTTCTCCGACTCCCCGCCATCTCCCACCCGTCATCCCAAGCTCCAATCTTTGCGCCGCGAACGAGAATCACCGCCACCGCCCCATACATCAAATCCGCCGCGAAAGTGTGGGAGCTGAAACCCACGCGAAAGAAAGAAAAGCCATCACGAGCTCCACCGCAAACTCCTCGTCGTCGATCCTCACAAGCCGCGCTCGATGTGTCGAAGTCTGGTTGATTTTGATTTATGGAATCATTCTTCTCGGAAAATTAATTTGAAAATTTTTTTGGCCCTAAATCAATATGGAATGGAAATCATTCTTCGCGGAGGAGGAGAGGTGACGGCGGCTATGGCTAAACAAGGGGTTTGGTGAAGATTTCAAAGATGGAAAAAAAAAACAGTTAATTTGGATTTCGATCCTTCTCTGCAATAAGAAGCTTCGAACAAAGGAGGAGGAAGCTCATTGGGAGGAGGTTTTCTTCTTTTAAGATCTGAGAATTTTTTTTTCTTCCCTGTCATGGTTTGATAGGTAAGAATGGGAAACAATTGATTTTTATTTCCAAAAAATCTGATTTTTTTTTTTAAATCTGATTTATATATTTATTGTTTTTTATCTTTTTTTATTGTTTTGTATGTTTTAATTTTATTTTTTATACATATTAGATATTTTACAAAAATGCTTTCACTAGTCAAAATATTTTTTAACGCAAAGTTAACAGCTTGGGAGTAAAGTGTATTTTTTTACACTGTTAGACCTGAACAAATAAAAAACTATGCTTTAAATTGTTTTTTTTTTTTAAATTAAAATACCAACGGAGCTATCTATAATTTTTTTTTATCAGCGTCTAGAGCGTAGTTTTTGTAAGACTTTGGTCGCCCTCTCTCTAAACTTACTAAAAAAAGGTTCCATCATTTGTGGATTGTCATACACAAATGTAAAATGAGAACCAGCCCTTGTACGTATTTAATCCAGTTTTTACGCTACGCATGGCTCTACTGTTGCGTTGATCATAGCTCTGTAACATTCAACCCAAATTAAACTAGAGCCGGCAATACGAGTTGCGACACGATGACACGACACGAATCTGAAGTTTTTTTTGCAAGTTAGTGTCGAAAAATTTGATTATGGGTCATTTTAGTATAGACCTAAAACTAACCCGTAAAAAAAAAGTTATGTTCGGATCAACCCATCTGATACTAAAATGACCCGTTATTGGCTCGTGTTTAATTAATTAATTTTAAAAAAATTTACCTATGATTAATATTATGTTAGATATAATATAAGCCTTTAAAAGATCAAACCTTGCCTCTCTTATCACTCATCTTCTTGTCGTTGTAATATAAAACTTATTTAATTTTATGTTTTTTTTTAATGTTATATATATTAGTGTAGACGGGTCGTAGGCGAGTTGTAGGTCACAATTAGATTGCGGGTCAAAAATAGATCACGGGTTATTTTTTTTGACACTGTGCATAAGGAATTAGATGCCACGGGTCGTGTTTGTGTCAACCCATATTAAAACGGGTCATGTTAAGGTTGAGAATTTTCAACCCGTTCATGCCATGAGTTGGGTTAGTGTCAACTTAATTTTTGTAAAAATTAACTTCAATTGGATACTAACCTAACCCGCTAACCCGAATTATCACCCCTATTTATTAAACAATGATTTCGCTCAGTTCAACAAACCTATGCTGGACTCGTTGTTTTTACTTCAAATGAGACCACCTAAAAAAAAAAAAAAAAGCAAATTGAAGTATGGAAACATGAAGTACGAGATTCAAACCTTTTCAATACTATTAGTTCGAGTCTATGCGATGTATATATTAAGTTGTAAATGAAGATTTTATAATGTAGATTTTGAATAAAAGAAAAAATTTACTTCAAGATTCAAAAAGAAAAATTGCACGAATAGCCTATGAAGATATATATTTGTTTGATTTGGGTCATCAACATTCACTTGTGAGTCTAACTATCTTCATATTTATAAAATGTATAGTTTTTATCTAGTTAGTAAAGTGATTATTTTTGGCACAAGAATACCGTGCAGGTTTTTATGAGAAATGAAATAATAAAAGAAACAAATAGATCAAAAATATTCTTTAAAAAAGGAACAAAATGTGGCACAATATAATTTTTATTTCAAATATATATTTTTTAAGATTTTTTTCAAGATTATTTTTTTATTGCTTTATCTTTTTTAAACTTTTCATAGCATGATATGTGTCATGTTAATTTCTGTATTCAAATAGATAATTTATTAATTATAGAGTCAAAACTGTATACTTCATCAATCGAATAAAATTTTGATTTTGTTGTTCGGTTTAGATAAATCAGAAAATATAAAGGCACACGAATAAATTTGACCATGATAGGAACTAAGTACAATATAAGTCATAATTGATCACAAACAATGAGATTATTCAAAGATAGTTGATATTGGAGGTTTAAGAAGTCTACGAGAGAGATAAAGTTAAAATGGAGAGAAAATTAGAAAGAATGAAAATGAAAAAGACAGGAGAATAGTGGGGTAAAAAACTTACAATAGACAAAGAAAGTAAGAAAGAAAAAAAAAGAAAAACAACACAATAGTAAGAAAGAAGATTAAAAAGAAGTAAAGCATTGAATGTAAAAGACAACAATAAACAAATAGAGTTTAAAAAAATGAAAATGTAGATCACGGTAAAACAATAAATAAATAAAAAGTGAAAAAAACTAAAGCCCTTAAAAAGAAAGGGAAAAAAAGAATATATCAAAAAATTAAATAGAGAAACAAATAAACATTATTTGTGAAAGACAATAATAAACAAATAAAATTTTAAAAAGGAAAAAAACATAAAACAACAAAACTGTACAATTAAAAAAAAGATTTAAATATGAAAAATAAATCACCAAAAAAATAAAAAAGTAAAAAAAAGATTAATAAATAAAAGAAAGGAAAAAAAGTAGAGCACAAAATAACAAGCCAAAATACAAAGATACAAATGAAAAAGAAGAAAGGGAAAAAAATAAAAGGGAGTAAAAGCAAAAGAAAGAGTGAGTTTTTTTGTCGAGAATGGAAAAATTCAAAAGAAAAGAAAAAAAAGACCAAAAAAGTATAAAAAAACAAAACTATTCGTTTTGGGCAACTGAAAATAAACAGTAGATTGTGGAATCCACTCTTTTATTATAGTTAAGGATTTTCTTTTTTTTTTTAGCAGCAAATAAAGTAAATTACTCGGAAAATTTGTGCACGCCACCAACTTGAAATGCAACTTCATACAAAAATATAAATCAGCATCACAAAACCTTCCTATATTAGAGCAAAGCTTAGATTGCAGAAGAGAAGGTAAAGCAAATCATAATACCATTTGCCAAAAGGTTAATTAAGGTGGTCGCTTGTATATACAACAATACATAAGAAGCGCATACGTATCTCCGTGTCTGCGTATATTATGAGAAGAAAAGTACTGACATGCTAGAATAATATTGCAGAATGAACAAAAAAATAAAAGTCAAGGAAGAAAGGTGCCAGAGGCAGAGTCACTAACATACATAACGTAGGTTTAATTACCTACGCTGATAATGTACAAAAGTCAAATAAGCATAAATATTTCAAAAACTTTATACAATCATAATACAGACCTAAACATGACCACAAAAGCAATTATCCAAAATAAAATAAAAAATACCATGACCACAACACATCAGAAAACTCGCCAGGATACAATATTGAAGCAAAAATCACAAATGCAGAAGGAACTGGAAGAACCTTCTGGCATGGATCATGAAAACAATTTTCTACCAGGGTGGATCATGTGACTCAGCAGATTGCCCATCCCATTATCACATCAGAAGTCCGAGTCCTGCCTGCTTGCCAAGCACAGTTCATGCAATTCATTGAGTATCCACTCCTCACCAGTGTGGCCGCCCAATACTAGGACTCTAGTACCCCCAACCACGCAAGTGCTGTGACCCCAAGCAAATTTAGGCGGTTGCCCAGGGACATTGAGAATCCTCCACGATGGTTTCTCCTCAGAAGGGTCCAACAGAAAGAGCTGAGAAGGAGAGTGCAGCCCGGCAATTGATCCACCGAAGATGATGATCCTTCCACAAGGCATGCTGACAGCAACATGATCAAGTCTAGGAGGAGGAACCACAGCACTCTGGCTCCCCACACCAGTGAATGCACTACACTCCAGTTGCCTCCACTGGGGTTCTTCATCTTCTAAATCAATAGTATAAGCCTCTCCTGATCGCAACCGCAGGTGGCCACTTTTAGCGAGCCCACCAAACATGAGAATCTTTGTCCGACCGTAAACTGAAAGTGAATGCCCCAGTCTAGAGGGAGGAGCCCATGAAGTGGGAATTTCTCTCCATGTTGGCTTGTCTGTTGTGAGATCCAACAAGTAGGTGTCACTGAGAAGTACTCCAGCATCTGTGCATCCACCAGAAACAACTAATTTCGAACCTTCAATCGTGCAAGAACTATGCCAGGATCTGGGGAGAGGGGGAGTTCCGCCAGAAACTTCTCTCCATGTTGGTTGTTTGGCATCCAAGTCAAGAATGAAGACATCATTGAGCAATCCTTGCCGCCCACATCCTCCAAAAACCACCAACCATGAACCATTAAGACAGGAAATAGTGTGACCCCAGCGCCCTGGTGGGGATGATTCCACACTAACTCGACGCCATTCAGGATTTGCAGCATCCAGATTGAGAACAAATGTATCATCCATTGGCTGCATATTAACTCCTTCACCTCCAAACAATACAAGTCGATTGCCAGCAGCACAAGCACTGAAATTGCATCGTGAAGGCTCCACCGCACCTCCAACCGTAAATTTTCTCCAACAAACAGCCTCAAGAGTTGTTAATTCCCTAGCTAGACGCCCCCATCCTAGTTTCTTAGTCATCAATTCCAGTGTGCCAGTGACTTCTCTTCCCCATGCATTTTGACAAACCATCTTCCTCACATGCTCATTTTGTGTGAGCTGGCGGATCCTTCGGCAAACAGAACCAATGGATGCAACATCCCTTGGTGTCAAACGCGACAAAATGTTGTGAGCCAAGACTTCATCTGAAAGCTGAAGAATGCCACATATTTGTTGTTGCTGGTTGACTGGCGATTGCCCACTAATATAAGGATACTTCCCTGTTTGGTCAAATTGCTGACTGCATGTCTCTTTAAAAACCGGATATGATGAGCGATTTAGATCTATTTTCGCTTCAGAAAACACTTGAATACCAATAACATGTGTCATGGTTCCATCATCGTCATGTATTGGCGCAAGCCTTAGCGTATTAACCAAGGGCGTACCGTCTTTCCTAAAATTAAGGAGCTCCCCCTGGAATTCAACTCCTTCTTCAAGACATCTTCTAATCTCAGAAACAACAACAGGGTCTACAAGAGGGTGCCGTCTTTGAGCACGAGGGTCTCTATACTGTAAGAACCGGCTGAAACACAATATTTATTTTTATAGGCTATTTTGTAGCACAATGTGTCAAAATAAATTACTCAAGGTCATCGATCAGACACATATACCTTATCACTAGAAAAAATAAAATAAAATAAAATATGCTCAAGAATAGAAAACAAAACATAAATCAATCTGAAGGACAAAATAAATACTTAAAAGAACCACATAAAATTACTTTCTGATAGAACAGAGGTATCAGCCTACATACAATACCTTTTCATGATATTTTTGCGCGTCTTTGTCTCATGCGCTTGTTTACTACAAAGAGGGGACAAAAGACCCAAACCAAAAAAAAAAAAAAAAAGGCCGAAAGGGCCACAACTAAAAGAAAGCATATGCAAAAACACAGTGCCTCAGCCCCTGCATACAAATTTAACCAACCAAGTAAACAATAAAATGCAGTCAGCCACCACATGACATACGTCTTTATCTGAAAGTAAGATTTTAGAACTCAGAGTTCTTGTTTCAAATGCTTTCTTTTGACAATAGAAACGCTCAAAATTGTGAAACACCAAAGCATTGCCTGGATGCCTGGATCAACAAATGTCTCATCCAAATTGTATACAATAGACTAAACAGGAACATAAAAACGCTATAGAATTTGTAAACATAAATATATTAGTATTATTATATATTACTATTCTATTTTAAATTATATTTTAAAATTTTGTTGTATTGGTTTTTTTCTATTAGAATAGAAAATTTATTTTTATAGTCTAATAGAATATATATAATATACATTCTATTCTT
The DNA here is from genome assembly GCA_946598075.1 of Artocarpus hirsutus. Taxonomy (NCBI): domain Eukaryota; kingdom Viridiplantae; phylum Streptophyta; class Magnoliopsida; order Rosales; family Moraceae; genus Artocarpus; species Artocarpus hirsutus. The sequence goes on from CAMOHE010045954.1 coordinate 19,210, forward strand.
TATATTATTATATATTCTCTATTCTTTATATATTAAAAATAGAACATATATTAAATATTAAAAATTATTTTTTAATATATATTATTTATTTTTTATTTTAAAATATTTTTTTATTTTACAAAATTTTATAAAATGTTTATTTATTTATATTCAAATTTATAATTTTATTTATATTGAAATTTATATGTCCTAAGAAATCTTGATCCTTTTATCCTCCATATGTTGAGCAATCAAAGATCAGATTAGCTAAATGCAAGAGAAAGATCGTTCAAAACAAATGAAAACAATTCATAAGTAGGTCTCAACACGAGGAATCACAGTGTACGCAATTTAGATCGTCTCAAAGAAGAACATTTACTCCTAAATGACAATAAAATCCAAAATTGCTCCAATCAATTCCAGCTTGATAAAAAAAAAAAGAACAAAAAAAGAAATCAATTCAAAGCCAACAAAACACAGCATAAGCATGGAACACACAAACCATTAAAAGAAACAGAAAAAAATTCAAAACTTTCTGTCGCTGTTTTCTCAGGAAAGAAACAGATGAAAGAGGAGAGGGTTGTGAAAATCGGTACCAGTTTCGGCCGAGGACCTCGTCAGCGCGGTAACCGGTGAAGATCTCGAAGACTTTGTTCACGTAGATAATGGGGAAATCGGGGTCTAGGGCATCGGAGACGACGAAGGAGGTTGGAGTCATCGGGTAGAACAATAAGCCCGACTTCAATGGAAGCTCCGTATCGCTGTGCAGCTCTTCTCCTTCTTCTCCCACATAATCGGTTTCTGGCTCTTCTTCTTTGGCGAATTTCATCCTCTTCCCTGAGCTTTCTCCTTCTTCTTCCTCTTCTCCTTCTCCTCTTTCTCCACCTTTCTTCGCCATGGCCGGAGGTGATTTTTTTTTTTTTTGGAGGTGAAATCTCTCTCTCTCTCGGAGGAAATGGAAGTGGTGGTGGGTTTAAGATATTATCATTTCTGAGTTTACATGTATGGTAGAAACTCTCTGACCAAAATACCCCCATCGAGCTCCTCAAATTGTCAAAGTGCCCTCTCCCATTTTGTCTCCAAGTAATTTTCTTGTACATGATTTTAGAATGCTCAACTTTTTTTCTTTCATCAAATAGTAGGTGAACATTTTTTTTATGGAAAATTGTTCAAGATGTTGTTGATGAAACTTTTCATATTTATAAAAGTTGGTTAGAATATGGTTCTAATAGCATTCCCAAAATGCCCTAGAATCCACATATTGAAAACACATTGTAACTAAATATTGATTGAACAGAAAACAAACTCGAAAACTATCACACTAAAGTAAAATATGAGCATAAGGGTGTATTTTTTGAGTGCAGAAGACTTAGAATGGACGTCAATTTATATATCCATCCATGGGGGGAGTATAACAGCTAGGAGTTTATGTCCCATTAACCTGTTGTAGTAATCAGCCATAGAGCAGAGCACTAACCTGTCATAATGGAGGATTAAATCAGGTTTAATTTCAGGGATTGCAACCTATGTAATCCCTCTAAATTTATCATCCATTAAAACATTTTAACCATAATGCGTGATTATATCAAGTTTAACGTTTTTATTAGTTGGAAAAATAAAACGAGAAGTTGCAAAAAAAAAAAACCTACACAAGCAGGGACGGAGCTAGAAAAATTACTCAAGAGATAGAGTAGATACTGACATTATCAAGAAAAATTAAATAAAGAAGATATAGAACTTTAGAGGAGGTAGAATATAATTTGAGAGAAAGTGTAATATAATTTTAGGAGAAGTGAAATGTAGTTTTTATAAAATTTTATATAAAATATTAAAAAAATCTTAGGGGACGTTAATGCTCGTCTGTGTGTAGCTCCAACCTCTTTTTAATCAAAATGAATATGATGATGTTTTTAGACAATCTAATATTATGTAAGTATAACCTAAAAGCAAAACCAAAATTATATTAAAATTATGCAAACTGAAAAATAAAATAACATAATAATAATATACAAATAGAAAGGAAATTTTGATGGAGGAAAGCCATGCCTCATGAAACACTATGTTCATAAAATAAGTTTGTCCCTTACTATTGGAGCTTGAGAATACAATGGCGTCGATCTCCCAGAATATAACGACGAACAAGCAAAGAACACACACCTGGTCATTACTCTGACAAACTAAAAGTGAGCCCCACAACTATCACACTAAGTGTAGCACTAGGGTAAAATGTGAACAAATGGGTATATTTTTTGAGTGCTGAAGACTTGGAATAGACACCAATTTATCTCCATCCAAGGGAGGAGAGTAATAGCTAAGAGTTTATGGCACTTGCTCTAGTAATCTGCCATAGAGCAGGGCGCTAACCTGCCATAATGCAGAATTAAATTAGGTTTAATTTCCAGGGTTGTAGCCTATATAATCCTTCTGAATGAATCCTCCATAAAAACATTTTAACCATAATACATGATTAAATCAGGTTTAACGTTTTTATTAGTTGGAAAAACAAAACAAAAAGTTGAAAAAAAAAAAAAACAGACCGCAAGGACGAGAAGTTGAAATACGTGCAATAATTTGGTTTTTATATTTAAGGATAAGTTTTACATATATATATATATATTTTGTTATTTTAATTTATAAACTTCATTTTATTTGTACCCCTATTAAAATCAAATAATGTCTTTGTCATTGTCACACCACAAGATAACCGAAAAACTTAGGCCCCCCATAATGCTACTTTTTTTTTTTTTTTTCCTTTCAAGTCTGAAGTCTGATTACATATTTGAGGTTTTAATGGATGAAGACTTAACAATTTTTTCTTTTTTTTTTTTTTCATTCCACTCACAAAATCAGTCCCAATAAAAAGAAGTAAGGGAAGGGCAGTTTGGTAGTTTAAGTGGGAAAATGGGGTTAAGGGTAAGGAGTGAATTCCACGTGGGCCCCACTGGACAAAACGTGTCGAGCGGATGTTTTATGGGCAAAATATCTAAGCGCAAAGATGACAGCGTGGAGCTTCCACAAGTCAGAGGACGAAAAGAAGATATTTTGGTTTGCCGGTTTTTTTTGTGGGCTTTGTTTTTGCTGTTAGATTTGGCGGGTACGCATCTTTTATTTCCATTGACGAATATTAACCTTTGTAGCCTAGTTGCGCCTTGTCCCATCCAATAAATAGAATATTTTGCTTACCCTTTTAGCAAAAATAAAAAGAACAAGTTTATTTAATTTCATAAATTTTGTGTTTAACAATGGTAAAAAACATAAGGTTGATTTAATAATTTTGAGCAAATATATGTGAACTATAATCATGTTGTTAATATATTTATATTCACATATATATATATATATATGATCTATAAACCTTTTAAAAGTCTCCTTAAGTTTTTTCCCCAAACGTTTCGTCCATTTGACCTGTTCTCGTTTCGTTTTTTTTTTTTTTTGGTACCTTTTTTTGTTAAAAAAAAACCCTTTTTCTCCTTGCTCTTAGCCTTCGTATATGCTTTTCCTCTCCCTTGCCCTTAGGGCTTTTTTAAAAATAACTTTTTTAAAAAATTTTATTTGATCAATGATTTTTTTTTTGTTTTGTTTTTAGGTATCAAAAAACTAGTTTTTTAAGCATCAAAACAATTTCAGTTTTTTTTGTTTCTATCATGATTAGGTTTATTTCTTTAATACAGTCATTTTTTTCTTTTTTTTAAAAAAAACTAAGACAATTTCGATGCTTAGAAAAAAACCTTTTTAAGTGAAAAAAAAAAAACATTTACTTAATTTCAAATTTTCTTTAACCTTTTTTTTCAAAATTTGTCCTTAATTCTTCTTCCCTCGCAAACTCTTTTATGCCCTTACGCTGTGAATCTGCACCTATGTTTCCTTTCATTTCCCGTTCAAGGGGCTGAGTTGAGGACCCATTTTGTTTTCCAGCTTTTTCCTCTTCAGAAATCGGGTGAAAGCTGCGGCTTTGTGCTTCTTTGGTGTGATTAATCTCAGACTCAGGTTTTCCTATTTTTCTTTTACTCTCTTTTCTTCCTCTTTTTATGGGTTTCGTTAAACATTTGGAACTACCTTTTCTTTTACTATTTTCCCGCTTTGTTTTTGAGCAGAGAATTCGTGAGAGTTCTTGTTTTTTGTTATTTGTTGGCGTTTTCTCTCCTTGAATGGTGCAAAGCCTGCAAATTTAGATTTTCCTTTCCTGAGATTATTTTCTTACCTTCTCTTTCCAACAGGGAAAGGTGAACTACGTTGTGATCTTATTTGCCAAGGACGTAATTTGAAAAAAGGGTAAAAAAAAAAAAAAAAAATTAAATAAGAAAAAGTGGCTTTTTTTTTCACTAAAAAATACGTTTTTTTTGAGTAGGAGTAGATAGTAATTTGATGTCATTTTGTTTTCCATTTAACTGTAATGTCTTCCAGTTTTTTTAAATAGGACACGATCATATATAGAAAAGAGCCAACAATAAACATAAATCAAAAACCAAACAAAACAAAAAACAAAAAACAAAAAACATCTGCAATAACTTTAAATGGGAGTTTCTTTTTTCTTTTTTTTTTCTTTTTTTTGTATGTTAATTACGTGTGGCAGAGTTCCGCTATTTCATGAATTGTCTTGTAAGTATTAGGTATATCCGATTCTAAGGGAAGGGTCCTAATTTTGTGGACCAAATTATGTTTTAGGAACATCATCGCTGGGTTGCTTGCTTAATCTCAATCTTGATGGATAGTTGTTGAAATCGTGATCATAAGTTCGCTTGTCATTTGGAATAAAAAATAAATGTGTTGTGCAAGTCATTGATCTCTTGTATATGCTTCTTTTTCTTGTTAGCTATATTTGTTTTGGATTCATAAAGCTGTTTCTTTTTTTCTTTGGTGGATACATTAAGCAACTGAATCATATGGGTTGTCGGATGTAAACCTCTGGTGGCTCATCTTTTGGGGGCATCTTTAGCTGAAAAATTCGAGTTGTCGATATTTTCTATTATGTTCAAACTAGGTCTTTCACCAGTACATGTCCATTTTTTGTATGCCCTAACATATTTTCTTACGCTATTTAGTTTACGCTTTCACGAATTTAATACTCAAAAATTAATTAAGTGTGATTAGTGTATAAAATAGTGAATTAATGTACCCTATTGTAATTTGAACTTAATCTAATTATTTTTGTGGTATTTTCTAATTAATTTTACTTTTAATTATTTTTATTAGTTAATCAAATTTTAGAACAAAATAATTTGTTAAATTCCAAACAGGTCCTTCTCGTGAAAAACTCAGACAAATTGGAAACTGTCTCACCAAAAACAACAAGCTGCCCATGGTTTTCTCAAAACTAACTCAGGAATGCAGAGTTGCATTCAGAGCAGCTATTTTCTCTTTTTTTCTCTATTTATTCCTCACTCTCCCTCACTTTCTCTCCACTCTCTTTCCTTCCCTCTTCCTTTTCTTTTTCCGTCTCTTCCGGTCACTCTCTCTCTCTTTCTTCATTCTCTGATTCTTTCGGCTGACACGGGGCTAGGAAATAAAGTTCAAGCCAGCTCAAAAACAACTTAAAGATCAAACTTGAGGTTGTTCGTGGTTCGAGAAGCTGACGTATAGCGGGGCAGGACTGCGGTGTTTGTACTCTCGTACTGGATAATGAATTAGGACTTTGGACCCTCTTTCTTTGCTAGCCATGATTTTAAAAAGATTTTTGGCCACAAAGTATTTTTCTTAAAATGTTTTTAAGGAATGATTGAGATGAATTTGTTCAATTATTTTCAGTAATTATTGAATAATGAAATGATCATAATGAACGGAATAATAAATGCAGATGAGAACACTCGGTAATAGGGGACCCGAATAATGATATAGAGCTGAACGAGTCGGAACACCATTTGGAATGATATGTTAGGGCATGATGTTATATTCAGAGATCGGGTCGTGTAGAGAGTGACCTTAGAGGCAGGTCCTAAAACCCAGCTGAACCACTACGGTGGTGATTCTAATGGCTTTGCTAAAAATAAAATGATAAAACAAATGTTGGTCCAAAATGGTTAGTAAGAGATCAAAGAAACTTATTTACTGTGTTTAATATTCCTTGTGTTGATGAAAGATTTATATATTAAAAATTTATGTTTTCAAAGCTTAAGTTCTATTGAGCCTTCCGCTCATAGTTTTATTGTTTTGAAACTCCCCCCTCTAAGTGGTTTGCAGCATAGAGCTGAATGGGACGCTGCTAATCAAACGCATGGACTATAGGATTTTCCATTAGGGTTATTGGTTATTTAACCAAGGCGTGTAATATTTCAATTGTTCTTCTTTTAGATTGGACTGTGGTTTGTATTTTATTTATATCGATACTATGTTTATGCACAAAGTGGGTTCGGTGTAGCCCGACTCTTAATAATTAGTTTTTATTATTTTAGCTGCTTTAATTTATAGGTAATTATTTAAAAGTTTTAAATTTACCATGTTTTTATAAATAAAACTGTAAGTTAATTAGCGAGTCTAAATTAAATTTGGTTTAACTAATTTAATTAATCCGCCACGTCACCATCTGGATCGGGGTTCATGACAAGGAATTTCTTTGTAGTTCTTCCGATTATTTGTTTTGATGCTGTTGAACTCCATTTATAATGTTAGCATTTCATCTTGAAGGTGTTTTTTTCCCTTTCTTTTTTGAGAATGACATCATTCCCGGTAATTATTCCAAATATAATAGTGAAATTATTCTTCGTTCTAATTGCAAGCTTAATATTGAAATTACTCCACCGACTACCCCAAAGTATAGTACTGACACTGCTTCAAAAATTATCTCACATTGTCACTTACAAAATGATATTGTGGTTGTTACAAAAGAGGCCGCCGTGGGATAAAAAAATCCTAGCAGATGCACGAAACAAGCGACGAAGGATGTTGTATGCCGAAAGGATCGTGGCTAAGAATCTATTTATTGCCAACGTAAAAAGCAAGTGCACTTCTAGTTATTATGGGTCCTACAGTGTAGTCCAACACTAGTGTCGGCTTAGAAATTGACAACGATTTCCACTTAGGCAAATATCCTTCTGTTGTTGAAAAATAAATTGTCGAAGATATTGCTATCCTCAAAGGAACAATGACAGTTAATGTACAAAATCAACATCGAAAAGAGCTGCTAGAGAAAATGGATCAAATTAAATAAATAATAGATGGCATCAAGAAAAATGGATCGAGTAGCTTGGTATCATCTCTTAGAAATTAATCTCAGCTTTTACATTTCTTATTCTCTTAGTACTTCACATTTGGCTGAACAATCTTCATTCCTCAATTTTTTCATATAAACTTTGCATTACTATTATGCAAATTGCGTGTGCAATATGCTTCATTTCATTACTCTAAAATTCATCCTAGAATAAAAACTATGTTTTTTTTTCCCATTATAACCAAGTTTTATGACCCAAAAAATGTTGCTTACGTTAAAGATGTTCACCTCTCTGCCCTAAGAAAAACATTGAATATATGACTTTTTGCAATTAGCCTTCTAATTTTTTACTACCTAAACATATCACATCTTATCAAAATAATACACTCCTTTCTGAAATCTATATAAAATTGCTTCACTATTTTTTTCTCCTGATCTAATATCCTCAACAATATACATGTTCCAGCTCCAATCATGTATCAATAAAGAGAATGGCCCACGTTGTTGTCCAGAAAAATGGACACCTTGTACCCATTTTCTACAGACACTTAAACCTGGAAAAATCAACCTGTAAGTAAAGAAACTCTCCATACTTTCTCCTTCTCCCGTTCAATTCATTACTTCTCAATTAATAATTTATCGTTTTACTAATCAAATCTGTTGTATTGTAGGAAATACCTCGACGACTTATCAAAACCTTGATAAAATCAAATAGTGATGATACTATCAAATTGAGACTTGACTTAACATATACTATGTTTGTCTCTATAGCTCACCAACAAGATCGTTATGCTTCCATCAAGGTTGGAGACATATCGTCGAACAACATCGGCTAGAAACTGGAGATATGATCACCTTCACCCAAAAGAAAGACAAGTCTCTCCTTCTAACAATCTTCACCAAATCAGGACCTGAAAAGCAATATCAAACATTGTTCCTAACACAAGGTCTGTTACTTACACCATCCCCTTATATTGTCGCGCTATAGATTCAACCACGTCTCTTTTTGCATATTAATTAATCGTTACAAAACTAAAAGTGTCAACCTCTATATCAAACATATTCTTCAGCCATCTCTTATAAGGCGCATAATTTCTTTTTTTGGTTACTGCATATGCATACATAACATCAAACTGCTAAAAATTTCAAGCATTTTCATCCCTTCCTAAACTTAAGTACATTCACATAAGCAACCGCGGTTGAAAAAAAAAAAAAAACACCATATTTTCACCCTTACTAATTTGTTTTTATTATTCTTGTATTATGCAAACAGCTTTGCATATTACTAAAAATGATCTATCACCATAAATATCATGTCTTTACTAGCTAAATGAACAATATTGTTGTTAGTCGTTTTCTACACCATTTTTCGTAATGATGGCCTATGGTTTCATTACATTAATTTTAGGCTACAATTCTCCTCCAGGGTAACAATAGCCCCAAGCAAACATTTATAACCCCTAATTGCTGGAAAATCTTTGCAAAAAAAAGAATTACTAATTGATTTTTTATACTATTACTTTCATACTTGTTATCTATTATTTTCATTTTTGCAATTTACATTAATTTGCTAATTCTTGTAGGCGAAAGCTATAAATTCGATCATTTTTGCTTCTACAAGTATCCAACTGGACTTATCTTTACAACTTCTAGCACATAAATGTTTTGTATCACATTAAACCAACTTTTTTATTTTGAATTTCCACTCTATACATTATGTGATATTCTCCCTATCTCCAAATACTTTTCCCAAAACTTAGCCATATTAAAGTAGTATAATATATGAATAATTATTATAAGTAATTGTTTAATTAAAGTAAGGAATCTTCAATTGAGCGTTATTAGTACATGTCATATTTATTGACAATAGAATGGTATTATCTAAACTGTAGCAAGTCATTAAATGAGTACACTATATATGATGAGATTATGTAAGATCGGATATGGTTTGATATGAACATCTAATAATTACTGTTAAATGTAGCAAGTTCTAATCACATCAACCAATGGTCATATAGAAGATGATCTTAATCTTAAGTAATTAGCAAACTCATATTTATGAATTTATGTCTTTTGATGATCTTAATCTTAAGTAATTAGCAAACTCATATTTATGAATTTATGTCTTTTGATTTATTTGGTATGGGTTTGAGAATCTAATCCTATCCCTTTCATTTTAGAGGCATAATGAAGTAAGTAGTCGGGAATGTTAATATTACAAAATAAAATCCATTTCTTTTTTTTAACGAAAAGCAGATAAATAATTTTCTTGAGCATTGATTCGGATTTTAAATAATATAAGCACTCAATTCGTGATAAAGTTCATGAATTTATCATTCATTAGAGAATCAATGACACAAGGATAAACATGTAATTAGAGAGGTCAACGGATTTTACCTAACTCTAATTTTGAGTTATTTATAGAGGATCAATTTATATGAAATGACTATATCAAATAGATGATTGTAAAAAATAAGTAATTATATCTATAATATCAAGAGTGTAATTTTAAGAGTGTAATCAAAGAGTGATATATTAATTAAAGAGTTTAACTAATCTATTGGTTTTATTGGAACTTAAAGTTATGGGTCCATTAGTCTCCTTATCATCCTTGTAAGCATTGCTATGGATAATAAGCATATTTTCTCTCTCTTTTTTGTCCCCTCATTGGCTCCCACGTACACAAATATGGTATTTGTATGTGGCATGTGAAGCAGACAACAAAAGGGAATTTTTATATTTTTATCTTAATTAAATATGTAAAATTTAAAATTAAAAATAAAGAAACCTTTCAAAATTAATTGAGTCTCTCATTTTCTTTCTATTTATTAAAAATAAAGGTCTCTTTTATTTATTAAAAAAAAAACCAATTGAGAGTCTTGGTTAGGTTGCAGAAGATCTGCCAAAAACCCTTTAGCTATAGGCATGTAAAAGGGAGAGAAAAATAAAAGAAGAGTTCTTCTATTCTCAGTCATGTTTTGCTCATGTATGGAGACCAACAGGAGAGAGTACTCATTAGTAAACTTAATTCTGTCTAGCCATCGGTCCTAAGAACTAGGCAAGAAAGATAGTGGTCTCAAATAGAGCACTATTCTTGTTTGTCGATTTCCAATCTTCTTACTTCAATGGGTAAGCATAAATTGTATATACATTTATTAAGCCTTGAATTAATATACTCTATAGCAAAAGATTTAACAAAATTTTTATTATATACATTCTGCATCTTTACCATGTTTATGCATATTTTCTCTAAAATCATTCTACAAAACCAATGCTTTGAGCAATTGTCCTCTATGTGATAGGTAGTAAAATTGTAGTAGGGGGTCCCCACAGGTTACATACATATTTTTCTTTTTATTATTATTTTTGTAAGGATTCGTCTCCAAATGTGGCACCCAGACAAGTGTGGTACTTGTTACTTTCTTCATTTGCAAATGTAACTTTTTTTGTTCCTTCATGTTATACTCAATTTGTTCGCATGTAACACTTAATAAATGTAATCTAACACGTGTAATATTGAATGTTACATTTTTACAAATTGAGTATTATAGAAATGTACAAAGTTGTATTTTTGAACGAAGAAAGTTATAAATGCAAGAGGTTAAGCCAAAACCCTTTTTCGGAGTAGATTAGAAAAGGCTTATATATTTTTATGTTTAAGGGAATTTTTATGGTGCCAACAAAAGAATCTATAATGCATCAGGAATACAATAACTTCCGCATTACACTTTGCAACATGCAAATTTCAAAATTAGATTTGGGTATGTTACGATAGACAAATTATTAAGGAAATAAGATAAATTGCACATTTAAATAATATACCCAAGTTTTATACATTCAAATCGTAAAAATTACAGTTGACTTGTGGACTAATAGCTGTATGTGAAGGTATTATTAGTTTTAGAAAGTTTTTCACAAAAATAATAGAAACGTGATAATGGTATGAAACATGTATAATAAAAATTTTCTCAAAACTTTTGTAGAACTATAGATTATATTAATTTTTTACATAAATAAATATATATCAAAACTTTTGCTGACCGAAATTTGATCGGAGATGAATGGAAACAATTGGCTTGCAAAAGACGTTCACTCTAAGATGAAATTATCTTTTTCCTCGCTTAGTCCTTGACACCGTTGTGGACAAATGGATAGATGTTGAAGGCATATGGTTTATTAAAAGGTCACTCAACTAATTTATGTCACCTTAAATCTCAACACATGAGAAGAACGGGTCGCGGTATGATTTTTTTTTTTTACAAAATCATACCCGTTAAAATAACAGGTGTTTCATAAAGGGAAGAATTTGGCATAGTTTTTTCAGTCTCACCAAGTCTCACAAGTGTGTCTCTAATGAATAGATGATGCCTTCATTTATAGAGACTACAAGAGCAAATTAATTTTTGGAAGTCTTCCTATTTTAATTTTGATATCAAATTTTTAATTAAAATAAAAAAGACACAAGTTTCCTTTTCTCGATATCATCATAGGTGCCACACATAAAGAGATTTTCTATACATATGTCGTGATTCTCATAACAATATAGGTAAGGATACTGTTTGTTATCTAATCTCATTTGTCTCCACACTTAACTTTGCATATTTGAATTAAATCATATTTATTCAAAATCAGAAATACTAAATATGAAAACTTTGTAAACAAGCTTTGTTGTATACAATAGACTTTTTCTTGATAGCATAGGCGCCACACACAGTGGGACCCTCTCACTGTATGTGCCACCCACGTAATAGGACCCACCCACTTTGTGTCTTTCAAAATTAATTATTTTATTTTATTTATTAAATAATCTATTTATTTGATAAACATAAATTAATTCATAATAAATTTATTTTGAGTAATATTTAATTTAGAATTTCATAATTCCAAATTAATTATTCAAAGCAATAATTTTCCTTGTCTAAACAGTATTTACAAGGATGACGGGGGACTAATGAACCCAAAATTTCAAGGTCTAATAAAACCAATATATTAATTAAACTTTTCAATAAATATATTAATCTTTTAATAATTCCAATGTAACTCCACTAAATACTTGGAATTGCACTCTTGAAATTATAGATATTTTATTACTCATTTCTTAAAGTTGTCTATTTGATATAGTCATTTCATATAAATCAATTCTCCATAAATAATTTATAATTAGAGCTAGGTAATATCCGTTAACCTCTCTAATTACTTCTTTATCCTTGATACTATTGATCTTCTAATAATAATAAATTCATGAACTTAATTATAAATTGAGTGCTTTTATTATTCAAACTTCAAATCAATACTCAAGATAATAGATTCCATTTCATAATATTAACATCTCTAGCTACTTACTTCATCATGTCTTCAAGATACGAAGAATAAGATTTGATTCTCAAATCTGTACTAAGTAAATCAAAAGACATAAATCCACAAATAGGAGTATGCTAATAACTCAAGATTAAAATCATCTTATATGACCATCGATTGGAACTTGCTATATTTAATTAAAATTATTAGCTGTTCATATCTTATCATGTCTTAGTCGTACATAATCTAATTATGATGCACAATGCACTCATTTAATAGCTCACTATATTAATGGTTCGGATAAGGCCGTTCTATTCTTAACGGAAATGATCTGCACTAGTAGTGCTCAACTAAAAATTTCATACTTTAATTGAATAATTAATTATATCTTATGACCATTTTCATTATCATCCTTATATATTATCCTCTTTTATATAATGCTTATATATAATATTTAAGGTCACATAAATAATTATGAAATTTTAATGATATTTATAAAGTGTTTAACAATACATACACGCATATATAATGAATTATGAATAAATTCACTTTATTTATTTATAAATATGTTCATTACAAAAAACGTCATATGTATATGTGCATCTATCTTAACAGGTACCATAATAGGTCCTTTGTTTAAAGTTAGATTCATGTTGCCATATACATCCCTAGAATTGGATATCAAATTGAAGAGAGTAAAGGTAAGGTTTTCTTTCTTTAAAAAATATGCATACTTGAGATTTTTTTATTTGTTTTGTTTTGTTTTGTTTCTTTTTTTTTTTTTTTTTGGGTGTTTCACCACAAGTTATTCTCCTGCTCAAGCTCTTTTGATTGAATAGGAGGTCCAACAATGTTATCATTCTCTTTTGATTGAATAGGAGGTCCACCAGTGTTATCATTCAACAACCTGGCATTGAGCCTTTTCAACCTTTGTTTGTTTGTAAGTGGAGGTGTTTTATGTTTGCATGCTTCTTTCTTCTTTTGTGATTATTGCTCAAGAAGCTTTCTGCTTCTTTCAACTTCGGCTGGCTTATTCTTATTCAAGCTTCTGGTTCTTTCTTCCTTTGGGTTAAGGATATTTTTTCTGTGCTGGATAAGGGAAAAAAAATCTGCATCGACTCGCTATCAATGGATATGACAGATAGACTTGTAACTCTTAATATAAGTTGCCTATCAGTAAATTATTATATTATTGACCGTCAAAACTACAATGAAAAAATAAGACACCATTTGGTTTCAATTACAGAGACATTTTTATTTTACTTTTGAAAAGAAAAATGTATTTCAAATCAAATAAATACAAGCACCAATACACTCATATGGTCTCAAACTATAGAAAATCATGACCGCAATAGATAATCAAGTAAAACATTTTATTTTACTTTTGAAAAGGAAAATATATTTCAAATCAAGTAAATACAAGCACCAATACTGACTGACAGCCACAAACTGTAGAAAATCACCACAACAGATAATAATTTTTACTATTAAGCTCGAATGAAATACTCAAGGAGAATAAATGTGTACTGAATTACGAAATGGGCCCCCCAAGAGGCACAAAAACGATCAAATATAAAATCTTTATAATCAATGAAAATTTGAAGTACTAAAAACTAAAGACTTGTAGCACCAAGGCCACTCAAAACAACGCTAAAAAAATTGACAATCTAAAAACATAATCTAACACTAAAAATGACAAACACACCATAAACCAACGATATTGAGAGTGTTTGGAAGCCAAGTTAGAACTTAAACACTGTAATAGATGAGAGGCTTATATTGTAGTAAATTTTTTGCTTTTTATTGTAGGATCTAAGAGCTTTATAACGTAGCAGTTAAAATTAAAACAAAGCCATAAAAAATGATAATAGATTTAAAAAAATCCAGGCATTATTGACTAAACCTCTAGTGATAAGAGGACCGACAAAAGAACCACCAAAGAAAACAGTGAAGCCTGAGAAGCACAGCCAGAATAGCCAGGCGAAAGCCCTATGCACAACCACTTCATCGTTAGAAGACCGCACTACCATAACTATGAAAATCCCACTACCGTGTGAATCAAACCCCAGAGGATATTATCCTAATGAACGGCCACCAACCTCATCCCACCTTCACACCACCCTAACGGGAAGCTTTGCACTGCACACAATCTCCACCACTAGAAAGCCCTCCATCGAGCTTGGAGACCAAATTTTAGGGCCGTGAGTGCAGTGACACACATAAGAGATGGTCCCAGAACTTCGACTATCCCAGCTCAGTCTCTTTAGACCTCTCCCTGTTCTCTTTTACTCAGTAAGGTTGGCATTGCCATAATGCAAAAACATTTCTATGATTCCAATAACAGATAGAACAAAAACACTTGCAATTTTTTTTTTTTTTTTTTTTTGGAAAATGAATTCCAAAATGGAAAACAATATAATTTGCCATCTTTGTTGTTTCCAAAACAGTTTGGCGTTGATTTGGAAGACGACGGAAGGGGCATTGAAAGAGGAGGCAAGTAGAGTTTTACAGATTTTTGGCGGATATTCTTGAGCTCCTGGAGAAGCGACAGTGTCACTTAGGATTGAATTAGCACCTTAGATGTTGACATGCATAGTGGCTTGGTGAGTTGGCTCATCAAGGCCAAGAGCATGGGCTCCAAACATGTCAGCATGTACGGCACGGCCTTAGACCAGACTTGGCTGGTTAAGAGGGCCAACATGCAAGCCGCACATGTCGTAGAGCGTGCGTGGGGCTATACTGGGTTTAGTGGAATGGTTTGCCAAGTGCAGTGAGCACACTAGCTGGTTGTGTGGAGCCCAAGTTTGCATGTATGAGACACGATCAGAGGACTTAGGTGACTAGCGGTTATCAGCCTGCATGACTTGTGGAGCGTAGAAGACCATCATGAGGGCACATGGCTTGTTGTGAGGTACGACAACAAGGCTGGCAGTTACCCAACCTTGCTTGCGTGTGTTATGTAAATGGCTACACTTTTTAAAACTTAAAGAAATAGCCTTTTATATCATTGATTAATATTAATACATCACTAATTAACTATAGTTTAATATTGATAAAAAAAATTAGTTTATCATTAATCTACTAATTAATGATTTATTACTGACAAATAAGTAAATTATTAAGCAAATAAACTACTAAATAAATCAATAATCAACTTCTCATTGATGAACGTCTGTACATTATTGATGTATTGATTAGTATTAATCCATCATTAATGGACACAAATGATCATTTCCTTAATTTTTAAAACCTTCGATCATTTACTTAAAAAAAAAAGCTTAAAAAGAGTTCATTTACTTTTAAATTCCTTTCATTAATAATTCACATAATAATTGTTTATTATTATATTGTTTTTTATTGTATTATATTGTGTTTTGAGTGAAATATCATAAAGGTTAGACAAGGTCTTTTACCATGGTATGAAAATATATAGAGGATATAATCAAAGAGTTAGCGTTTGTTTGAAAGAGTGGTTGGAACTATTTTTTATGGTTTGAACCGTTTTATAGTTTAAATTTTGTGAGAGAAAGCACAGTTACAAAAGGGGCTAGAATTATAAAAAAACGATTGCATTTTTAGCAAACAAGCTATTAGTATAAATGTTGGAAAACAGAATTAATTGAGTTAAAAACTCAAATTGAATCAAAAGAAACAATATGAAAACATAAGCTCTTAGGATCCTAGCTTAACGTTTTACTTTATTAAGATTATATTGCAAGTCTATTTAAAGTAAAAGGTATTTATATTAATCATTGAAGTAGTAGATTTCTAAGTAGAAATGTCCACGTATAATTTGGAATACATATATCGGACTGAAGTTTGAATACATCAGATTCGGTATACGAATCAAATTCGACTTCGCTAAAAGAAAAAATCAAATTCTACTTTATTGACCATTTATATGATAACATTAATTTTTGTGCTATTAATATAGCTTATGTTGTAGTAGGTGTTTGGAAAGCAAATTGCAACTTTAATAGTATGTGAGAGCTTTATAATATAGTATACTTTTAATTTACACTATAACAGTTAAAACTTTAGTGTTGGAACTTAGTTCCAAGCACTATCAAGAGGTTCCAAATAGTGTGATCAAATCAATAATCAATGTCTCGTCATTGTGAAGATATAATTTAAAAGCCATGAGAACATGAATTCGTTGAGATGAAATCTGAATCCCTATCACAAAACCATCGATTTCTTTTTAACTGAGATTTGTCCCTTAATAATAACAAACAATTCTCAATTATGAAATACCAATTGTGCATTTGGTTCATTAAGATATGATAATATTGGATAAAATAGTCTTAGAAGATTAGACTAGAATGTATAGGAAAATGATAAGATTTAATTTTAGCTAATTTAATCCTATGATAGATGTTGTGTTATTATAATAAGGGTTTTTCTGCAAAAGATTTTTAAAAATTAGGGACAGATTGCAACTTTTTAAAATTTGAGAGATAAAAATATAATTAAAAATATTCAACGTAAAAAAGTACACTTGACCCCTCAATTTTTGAAAAAAAATTATAGTTTGACCCTAAACTTTATTGATTTTGCAAATAGGTCTTTAAACATTTTTCATAATGCATATATTGCTATGTTTCATTCCACGCTTTCCCATGCTTTAGCAAGGGATAGCTTAATCCCTTCCAAAGAGACTGGATATCCATGCCTAAGAGTTTTACATAGTTGATAATCAAAATCTTTCTTAGGAATGTGATAGGAAATTACTCTTAAATGCTTCCCACGTTAGACCTTTTTGGAGGTACTCTATATTAGAGGGGTCAAAAGGCCCCCTAACTCTGTCTACGGATTTGATCACAGCTCTAGCTGGAAGAATGCTCTTCGATGGGTCCGGTGAAGTCCCATGGCTCAAGCTTGAAGAGAATCCCTGAAATTTGCGTACACTGAAATCAATTTTTGAGAGAAAGAGGAAATGATATTACAATAAAAATTTTTTAAATAATTTTGTGCCTCAACATAGTCTCCTTGATTCTGTGGAAGGAAACTCAGAAATGTCCAATGCTATATATGACACTACAAGAAATAATTTTAGACAATGCTATTTTTTCAACAATCAGAATTTTACGCAATTCTGTTGTTATTCACTGGTTAACTACAAGTCATGCATGGCTCGTATATGTAGATATATACATATATATGTATGTGTACATATATATGGGTTAGTTTTTTCGAAGTAGTTATAAAATTAACGTTTTTATGAATAATATTGATTTTAATTATTTCATTCTATATTATTACATATCATGTCAATATTTATACTAATTTTTACAAGGACTAATAGCTCGAAAAGTCCTCAACCTTTAAAACAAGCGAGCATTTGGTCCTATTTTTTTATAACTAAACCAAACCTTTGCTTTTAGGTTAAAAGGACCAAAATTAAATGATGGCATTAAAAACCCTATCACATAAGTTAAGTTATATATGACTTCTTTGGGAAAGACATTTTAGTAAATAACTTAATATTTCTTAAGAAATTAAATAAAAACATATAAAAGAACTAAAAAGAAAAAACTCTCTTTACCTCCTTCGCTCCGACGTACCCGTCCCCCCAAACCCTCCAACAACTTCGCCCAGATCTGATGACAACTTCACCTAGACTGCAAGGATGACTCGCGCCCGGATCTGACAATGACTTTGCCCAGATCACATCAACAACTCGTGCCTAGATCACAACGACGACTTCACGTAGATTCGACGACGATGACGACTTCTTTTTGCCCAGATCTAGACGTCGACGACAACTTCAGCCATCGATGAACCTTTCAAGCTGCTTTGTTTTCTTTTGGTGGTGAAGGAGTAGAGGGCAACGCCAATGAGCTGAAGGGAGCGGCAATAGTTGGCATGGGCAACGATGATATGGTGGTGGGCACGGACGACATCTTCATTAGATCTGTTTAAGTTTTTTTTTTTTAATTTTTAATTTGTTTAATTTTTTTATCTTTAAATAAATATTGTTGATCTTTTGATAGGTATTTTAGTCATTAAATACAAATTTAAGGACATGCGTAGCTCACATAAGTGCGTTTTTAACACCTGTTAGTTGAAATTGTCATTTTTGCACCTGAAAACAAAGGTTATTAACACCTGTTAGTCAAAATTTTGTTTAATTCTTCACCATCGGCATCTCCTTGTAGCTCATCAAGCATCTCTCAGCCGACGGGTGAGTTCTAGGCTTCGACAGAAGGAGATATGGACAAGGCTAAAAGGGGCAACAACAAGAAGATATGGACTTTAACCGAAGGAGATCTGGGCTTCACGAGGGCTGCCGATAGGCTTCGGGGCTTGCAACGGGCTTCACGGGAACTGGCGACGGACTTCGTGGGGGCTCGAGTTTTAGGGATTAACGAGTGACACCAAGAAGCCTATGACATCTCATCATTGCTGTTGATATCTTGTTTTTCCTTTATGCCTCATCGCCGGCGGTCACGATTAATCGGCTCCAATGATGTAAATGGCGGAGAAAGGAGATGATGTGTTGATACCGTTTTTTTGTTTTGTTACTTTTTCATGACAAAAGTTGTAATTATGAATTGTATGTGCAAGAGTTTATTTTCATTTGGCACCCTGTCATTTTTTACCATTGTTCTAAATCCGAGAATCACACACTATTATTAGATTATTCTCTACTGGTAGAGAATAAAACCATTCTCCACCGTAGACTTGTCTAAAAAAAACATTTAATTGGCTTACCTATGTGGTGCGTTATAACATTCCTACTATTCTAAGTATCTCGTACTTTTTCATTCAGCATAAGAAAAAAAATAATAATAATAACTATATCCCCATAATGAAGTATACTTTGGTTAGTCAAAATTGTGTTTTCAATTTTTCCCTTGTTCATAACCCAGATTGTATTCCCTTGCGTGGTTAACTGTGCCAAAGTCTTAAAATATATGTATATATCCCATGAGTTTGATTTTAATAGGACATTTTTAATCAGCACTCTTATATTAGTTGTTATATTAACTATTTGGTATAAGTCTAATTATTATAACGAAATAGATAGTAAAATATTCTAATAACTAACAGGCATTTAATATAGGAATTTTTTAAAATATGATTCAAGTAGATAACTTGTTTTAACCCACTGACATGACTTTTTATTTAAAAAATAATAATAAAATGTAGATTGAATATATATTTTTTGTCAATCCATAATTGTTTTTTCAGGTTTGAAGAAAAGGAAAAAAAAAAAAAAAAAAAAAAACAATATATGTATTCAACGACAACTTGAACTTCCACGCTAATGATACCAGAGCATTTGAATGTGATACCCTTTGAAACCTTTATTTGTAACGGCTTAACTCCTTTGTTCCAGATGAATTGATTTTTTTTTTTTTTATTTACGTAAATGGCTTTGATTAAATCATTTTTTTCTCTGCACTATAACCGTATTTTTAGAAAAAAAAAAATTACTTTGTTAACAACAACAGAAGGTAAAGTATTAACATTTTTTCGTAACAAAAAATTCGTAATTAGAATTGGTTATAAAAATGATGAATTTTGGACTCATTTTCTTAGTTTAACATTTTGAAGAATGATAGTGCTTGAAGTTAATTAATATAAGATGTTTTGGGTAGGTATTATAAACATCTAAACATTAAATTAATGTAGGTAATATAACTATTTCTACAATTAGATAATAATTGAAAACTTGTGCGTGTATATATATATATATGTCAAGGTAAAATTACTCTATACATTTCTGATTGCCAAACCCAAAGATGAAGGCATATACTTTGGTTATATATATCTTCAAGTTGAGGTTAGATTGAACTCCAATTTGATGACTAATCAATCAAGAACTTGTGGGTTTACAATCAAAATTTTCTTCTATGACTTAAAAGTGGAGGGTTTAAATTCCATTTATTAAAGAAAAGTTATGTGTAAATTTATTTATAGGTTATATTTGAAATCTTAATCTTACTATAACAGATATTATGCCTAATTTATCAATAAATTTCACATCTATCCAGATTTGTTTGATATTTATTTTTATATTAATAATTAGAAAGCGAACAGTTGGAACCAATGGGCCTCGTAACCCTGCTTCTTAGATCTTATGTGTTACATTATGCAGCATTGCCAAGTGTTTTAAGTGGTTTGAAATGACTTTGACAGGATAAGGTCATCTCGCCTCCAACATTGTTTTGTAGCCATAAAATCACATAGATTGCATTCAGTTATATCTTAATAGAAACAAATTTTCCATTAAGAATAAAATTTTTTATACTATACATATATATATATATATATTTATATATATATATATAAGTATACCAATGCTTCTAACATCGGCAATAATCTGGCAATTTATATTTTCACACATAAACATATGTTGCTCTGTTTTTCTTTTCTTTTTTCTTTATATTCATGTAAAAGATGTACATATCACGTATGCCAAGGTAGATTAAGCTGATTATGAACAGTTTTATAGGTTAATTTATTGAGTTTCCGGTGTGTTTTTTCTTCCTTGTGAGTATGAATGGGAACTTGAGTTTTGAAGCTGCTATTTTTTTTGGGGTTGAAAAAATAAACATAATTTAATCTTCGAATTTGGCTTAGTGTTGGTGTGTTTCTATGTATGAACATTCTATTGAAATGAATATAGATGCAACAAGTAATGGTGGGAAAAAGTATTTGACCATCGTCTTATAATTTAACTACCAAACATTTAGTCCAAAGTTTTGACAAAATTTAACTAAAGAACTAAATTTTAAATATCAAACGGATTTAAGGGATTAAGATGGAATAGTTTCCACTACGAGGACCTAATCTGTAAAGAAATTAAAGTTCAATTTAACTCCCAAAAAAAAATGAAAAAGATAGTACAACTAACCTTGAAGATAAGCACTTCTACTTCCTGAGCATCCACCTCGGCTTTGACAAGAAGTGCTTCGTCTCTGGCACTCTGGCTATACAACTCCAACATTAAAATATCCTCATTATGTCCATATTCCTCTTCTTCTTCTTCTTCTTCTTCTTCATCATATCTAACTCTTCTTCTGGCATTACAAAGGCCTCTTCTCCCTTTACTCAAACTTAGAGCTAATTGAGAACTGGAAAAGCACAAATTGGCTAATGATCTGGTCGGATTAATTGAGGCAACTGATGTTGTAAAGGGCCCCATAATAATCAAGAAAGGCTGCTGTTGAAGCGAATTAGTCAGAGTGACCCAGTTTCCCCAGTGATGAATCAACATTGATATTGGACCTGAAAGCCACGAGAGATATGCGCTTGGAGACTGGAGAGTGCCCTTTCTTGCAAAGTACTTTGTTTTTTTTTTTTTTTTTTGATGATTTGTTGCAGAAACTTTTTGAGCAGTAGTGAGTTTTTAAAGGATAAGGTGCCAACCTTTATTTGGGTGTACTCAGTTGTAGCTATCAGTAGAAATTGTGAGAGACTCGTCTTGGAGGTTTTACCCTTAGAAGTAGAAGATCAGTATTTACGAATAATATAAAGGGTTAATTAGCTGACATACCCTGAGTTTTGTTTTTGCCAAAATAAGAGGGACAGGCTTTTGTCCAGAACTAATTATTTCAACGTAGATCCAAATTTGCTATCATATATTATGTCCCTTTCGCTTTATCTCAATTAAAATTGTGACGTTTAAGTAAATTGTTTAATTACTTTTAATATTTAGTTTTTATTTTTGTGTTTTTATTGTCAAGTTTAATTGATATATCGAATAAATAGTAAGGAGCCAACTAAGGAGACAGAAAAATAGGATAATAGATCTTTATTTCTTTATGTGCAAAAAAAATTACTTAGACACGACCTTTGTTGTTGACTAAACTTTGACCTTTTATTTTTTGTGAATATCAAAAATACCCCTCTATGCATAAAACAACGTTTTTAGTCGTATTTATAGGTAAATAAATGTTTTTGACCTTATTTTACATTAAAAAACAAGTTTAATTGATTTCATACACTTTTAACTATAAATTTTACTCCCATAGGAAGATTTTTTTTTCTTATGATCTTTTTTCTTCAAATTTTTTAAGAAAATAAATCGTGTTTTTTTTTTCCTTATAAATTTTGAGAATCATCAAAGTAACTACATCTTAATAAATTAGACAATTTCATTAGAATATTTTATTTTTTATAAAAGATTAAAAAACACAAATTTATCAACTCAATTAAAAAATAGGTTTTTAGTAATAAAATATTATGAATCCAATTAAAAAATAGATACAAGTCTTCTAAATACAAAATGTCACAATTTTCAAAATAAAAATTAAAAATTAAAAAAAATCCTATGTCTCTTTCATGATTTCTCGATCTCTTTTTAACTTGGAATGGAAAACAGAGGAAGGGTGGGTGAAGAACAGGAGGGAGATGTGAAGGGGTGGGCTACAACCTGCGAGTGCAAAGTTGCAACAACAAGGGCCATGAGGGCAAGACCATGAGGGGCAAGGGTGTGGTAGATGAGGGAGATGTGCGACAAATGATGGAGAAGCAAACGAGGGTGAGGCCACGACGGGCGAGGGAGCGACAACTCTGGAACATTGGACGACCTAGGGTGAGTGGGCAATTGAGAAGCGTGCAGGTGGGCAGGCAGGGTCAGCATGGTAAGGGGAGCTAGCAGCAAAGAATATGTTAGCTTTTTAGGTAAATTGCTCCAATAGTCCTCAATTTATTTAGAAGGTGACTATGTGATCCAACTTTTTTTTTTTTTTTTTACGCTGAGAGCACTCCAAAATCTTAAAATAGTTTCAAAAGGACTAAAACTTATAGAAGCCTGTTAAAATTTGGATAGAAAGAACAATATGCTATGCACATGATTAAATATCAAGGATATTCTAATAAAATAATAATAATTATTTTTTCAATAAAAGAATCAATTAAATTAACTAAAACATACAAATCATCATTAAAAAACAAATTAATACTAGACCAGTCGTCCCTAACTCCCCAACTCCAACCCTACCAATTCTCACCACCATCTTCAGCCAACCCACACATGAAAGTGGACATCAATCACTACTTGCCCCAAAATCAGATTTCTTTAATCATCATAATCAACCTCACGAGAGGAGAAGCCCCACGACCCAAAAATCCCAAATCAATGGAAACTGAAACCAAAACAGGGATAAAAATCAGAAGTGAAAGCGCAATCGTCAATAACGTTGTGGAAGGCATGGGTATTCTAGGATTTTGGCCTTCTTGGGTCTTTTTTTTGGGCTTTGATTGGCCTTCTTGGCGTTTGTTAATGGGTATTTTGGTTTTTTCTGATTTCTTGTTGTGTTTCTGCTATCGCCGTTGAAGAAGGTTTTTTAGGGGGTATTTTGAAAAGTAACCTTTTCAAAAAATTTTATTTTGTCAATGTCCTCTTTTTTTTTTGGCAGTTTTTAGCATAAAAAAAGTTTTTTGGACATCAAAACTATTCCAGTTTTTTTTTTTTCTATTGAGGTTCCTTACCTTGCTACAGTTATTTTTTTTATTTTTTTGAAAAAAACTAGTGCAGCTTACCTGCTCAGAAAAGCCTGTTTTTTGGTGCAAAGAAAAAAAAGAGGTTATTTTTCCAATTTTAAATTTTGTTTGGCCCTTTTTTCAAATTTTGCCGTTTTGGGTTTGTGGTTTTTTAGAGTCCGAGTGTTTAAGAGGGAGACAAAGAGGGGATAATTGAGCGTAGGTTTAGGGCTTGTCGGGGTTGGAGAACGATGACAGAGGAAGCGACTAATGGGGTAATAATTTAATCCGGCCCAAATCAAAGAAGAAGGCCCATTAACAGTAGCTCGCTTTGTGTTTCAAACAAATCAAACCCATCGGGAGTGTTCGAATGAGCTCGTCAGCAGCGTGCAAATTGGTTTGTCGAAAGGGTTTGATGTATTTGATCTAGAACTTTTAAGATCATTTGGTTTGATGGCTACATTCTGTTGGTTTGGTTCGATATAAGGACAAATGGGGAAATCAACGGTTAAGTAGAATGACTCAACTTTTTACTCGTTTGGATCGATGTGATGGATCCGGAAACAATCATGCTGCTTGTCTATCCATTAATTCACGTGGTTGAATGTGGGGACATTACCTGAAACTTGCACCCAATAAGAGACTGCCACATCTCCCATTATTGCAAGCGCCACCAAAGCCCACTCTTTTCACCAGCTGAAGACCACGATCTTAACAAAGACCACTTTAAATAGAGGTCGGAGGGAACTTTTGAGGGCATCAAAAAGCTCCCATTTGCAATCCAAAACTCTTGCTCACTAACGGAAACTCCTCCTTAGACCAAAAACCTTTCTTTTCATTAGTTCATTTATTTTTCAAGCAAAGTCATTGTATTTGTATCGTGTTTATCACATAGCAGAGAAAAACACAATAGATATAACTTTATTTAAAGGGTGAATTACTATAAATCCTACGCGTAGATCTCTATTACATTTGTTTTAAAAATCTTGTTTTAGTCTGCTTTGATTTAATTATAGATTCAATGTTTACAATGACCTAGATATCAGTGAGACTACAAATGTCAATCCTAGCATTTCCATGCACCGTCGTGAGTACACCACGTCCAACATTGTCACTTTGGTCTAAGTTTATTTGTGAATCTTGGTTTTAATTTGGTCTAAAGGAGTTGTAGATCTTGTATTTTTTTAATTATTTTTGGTCAAATTATGTCGTGGGTTTTATTTATTTATTTATCTATGTCTTTGTAGTTGAATTTTAGTATACATTTAAGAGGAAGAGGAAAAGGTGATTTAATCAAGGGTGAAGAAGGGGTATTATTTTTGCTTTTTTATTTTTTGTTTATTTTTTAAAATTGTTTAGTTGATTTAATTAAGGGTATTTTTTTCTTTTTGATACTAATGATGATCACATGAGGGGAACATAATAGTAAAACATTCAAAATTTAGCAAAAATGATTAGTTTTAATCCTTTTGCACCCATTTTAAGAGTTCAGGGTGCTTTCAGCCAAAAAAATAAACGAATTAGGACCACATATTCATCTTTTAAATAAATTTAGGACCATTGAATAATTCACTTCTTTTTTCTAATTGAATGAGATCCTATTGCTAAGAGTTGACGTTGTTAGATCAATGGCTGATATATTAAAATAGTGTTTTTGTTATCTTACATTTAAAGTTAATAAAGTTAAGTTTGAAAGGTGTTGACATAATTAGTTTCGATCAAAGGATATCTTTGTTATTTTAGCAAAACACAAAAGGTGTTAGTGCACCAAATTATGAATAAAATCACTGCATCAAATTATTTGGGGGAAAATTATAAAAGGAAAGTCTGTAATAATGTTGAACAAATTAACTTTGGGGCCTTATGTCATAGATAACAAGGGTTGATTTCAAATTTTTCCCTAGAAGAATAGGGATTGTCTCACTTTGGCTTATACAATTAAAAGTGATACTAAACTTGTGACTACCCGACTTTTTGGATTGTTTCTTAAAGTTCTTTTAAGCTTAATTAACCTTAGTTAAGGTATAGAATAGAGCAAATATTTTTTTTTTACCAAAGAAACGCTTTCAATGTATAATAACATTTTTCATAAATACATTTTTGTTTCCAAAAATACTTATAATACTTGTTCTACTTATATTACACACGATAATATACTAGATAGTTTCCTTTAAGGTCACATACTTCAAACATATAATTTACAGTGGAAACATTCTCGTAGCGGTATTCACACTGTTAACTACGTTGTTGCTCATTTGCTGTTATCATCTAAACAGTAATTCTATTCTGGTCACTTGGCTGGATTTCCTATAACATGAAATAGCTAAATAAGCTATTGCTTGATAAGTCCAAACATAGCCTACAAATTCATATGCATGATCTATTTATGCTCAATTATAAACCTTAATTATTCATTCCTTAAATTTTACTTGAACTATAGGCCCAAATGTTCACACCATATGTGCAAGATCATCATAACATTGAGATCATAATAATACTCTTTACTTAAATCTCTCCTTAGGTCGAGAGTTGGTGCAACACCTATATTACTTATCTTTTCTTGTGTATTATTTTAATAGTTCTTTATTATGGTGGCATACTATAGACGATGCTTTATTATGAATATTCACATTTAATGATATCAAAATATGAAAATTCATAAAATATCAAAATTGTGGATATTATGAAAATTTCATAAAATATTAAAATCTGTAAATTTTTGTGAAAATGTTCCCAAAAATATTCAATTATTAAATCTGGAAAAATACTCAATTTTTTTTTAATTTCAAATTTTTGTATAAATCTATCCAAAACCAAAACGACGTGCAGTTTCTCCATTTAGAAACAAGTTTGCAATCAACCAAAATGACATGTCGTTTTACAAGGGGAGTTCCCAAAATGACATGTCATTTTCCATAATGCTGAGTGATTCCCAGCCTAGAAATGACCTCGTTTTGCACGAGGGGGTTGAGTAAAACAAATTATCGTTTTTCGCTCGGAAAAGGCATCTTCAACCTCCATACGAGTCTTTTGACCTGGTTTTGATCTAGTATAAAACTTGGTCTTTTCTTAATATTTTGGAGACCATTTCTAACATTTCAAATGTAGAAATGTTATAAGACCAATATCCTAATGATTTCTAATATTAGTTTTCATCAAAACCTCTAAAATCCAAATGCCCAAAATTATTAAAAAAAAAAATTACATAATTTTCATAAAAGTGAGCATTTTGTAGACTTCCAAAACGCAAGGCAAAGATTTAAATTTGCACTGATGCCAACTCTTAGACTTAATAACGATAACAATCTAATATGCAATAAAAAATAAGCATACAAGATTGTAATATGCAAAAAAAATGATTGGACCTACCTCTCGCCATTGTTGCCGTTGCTGTGCAGTCTGAGCCCCAAGATTGTTGCGTTCCTTCCTCTGATGTTCCACGGGTTTATGAAAGTTTCTGGCCCTTCCTCAAACTCTAAATGATGGTGCAAAACAAAGAAAGAATAGAGTAGAGCCAGGGACATAAAAGCTACCTTTATTAACTAAATGCTCTGTGTCCATCACACGAAGCTCCAAAATGTGGGCAAAAAAAAAAGGAAAAACTGATTATGGGCCGCGCTTAAGGTAGGCAAGGATTAAGTGCTCCGTACACTTAGATTAAACAAATAGAGCACTTAATTAAGAGCTTAATGTGCTCTGAGAACTCTGAGCACTAACAGCTTTAACCCTATTTACAACCAAAAAGTCCTCTACTCATATTCAGGATGTTTATATACATTACGTACATCTATGAGCATAATAGGCTTCACATATGTATCAGTTTATGTATCAGTCAGCACCAACAGAAGGATCAATCAAGCTGAGGATATAATATTTGATTTTGATCTCTTGACAATATTCACATTTTGAAGCTTTCAGACTGATAATGTATTACTTGGAATTTGAAAAGTTTGTATAGTCTCGAAGATCTTGAATTGCATCCTATTATAAAGGCAATTGTATTAATATAAAGATAGCTATATAAGTTAATGTTAACAGTGATGCTATTGCCTCAGTTGTGTGCTCCATTAGTTCCATTGCAGTGCGCCCAAGATATTGCTCTGCTGTTTTCTCAAATATTGTAGCAGGCATTACTCCAGAAGAATCGGTTAGTTGAACCTGCACACAACATCTGGTATACAAACGAAAATGTTTAGTTAACAATTGATTAACACTCTTAACTTGTAGGAAACTAATTATATAGATGTTAAAAAAAAAAGAATATACTCTGTTGTTTGTCGTTTTCCTTTTTCAGTGGAAGTCAATTTATGACAAAAAGTCCCACGTCAAAGAAAAGGAAAACAAAATAAAAAAGTGACTCTATACAATGTAGTTAATAATAGGAGGAGGCCAAGAGGCAGATGAAGATAATTTGGAAAGCGTCAATATTGTTTAAAGACGACAAATTGCATATAAAATGATAATAAATACAAACGATAATAGTTTCAACGCTGCGATAATTTGATTAAAAAAATTGGCAAACGACAAAATAAAAAATCCAGATATTGAATCTAAATTTTACATGACTTTCTCACTATAAAGATAAACCCAGATACTGGAAATCTGAATCTGTTTGATTAGAGTATTTTAATGCTAAGTTTTAACAACTCAAAATTTATTTAATAAGGATCGTTACTTGAATACCTTGGTATTGCTTTCACATCTTCTTTCTTGCAGTGGTGGCAGTTAAATTGTTCTTTGTACTCTGCTGCTGTATATTTGTGGCAGTTATTGCAGGCCATATACCAGAAATATTGGTTTAAGTTGATAGTTGAAATGCTTGCTTTTTGTCCAAAAGTTGGTTCTCTGCAGGAAAAAATTATTGTTTACTATCATGTTTAAATTAGCAAATACAATAGCTCAAAAAAAAGGACACATATTCAACAAGATTGTATATTGTGTTGATTGGCACCATACTCTCTTCCGGTGGCATGGTAACTTTTAGTGGAATAGAGACCTGTGAACTCTGAAGAAGAAAATTTTTCAGGTAAGTTTAAGTGTGTTTCGCAGGTCGCAGTTTGGACCGATTTTTTTAGTTATGGACAGTATAAGGCTTTCATATGCTATAGTAGTAACAAAAAATCGATACAGTATAAAACTTTCCTATGTTACAGTAAAAACAGTTCTAACCAACGATTCTAACCATCATACCGAACACCCTATTTGATTTTTATTACACCTGTGGATGCAAAAAAATATGATGTGAGAGTGTCAAATAATGTTAAGCAACTAATTTAATCATGTGGCTTTAGTCATGACTTGCCGAGCACGGAGTGTAGCAGCTTGTGGCAGATTACGTTCGATAAGAATACAGCTCGATGGTTTTGTGGACAAAGATAACTCTACAATTAGAACGAAGAAAATAATGAGTGATAATTAATTGAAGATGAAAAGAAACAACTTTCAGACGCTTTGCGGCAATTATGGGATGTGTTGCAATTTTACTTGCAATCGCTATCATAGATCGATGACAAACAAGAAAAAAGGGAAAAAGAAAAGGGGTAAAAGTGGAAAAAAAAAAAAAGCTAAAACGCACCGCTTGCTTGAACACAGTTTTAACACATAGTAGATCTATTAAAGTAGTTAAGAACTTTAATTTAATTTTCTTTCTCATGATCACCATGTATATATACCATGGTAGAATCGAGTACTGTTGAGAGGCTTCCTTTGAATGATGGGCTACCATGTAAGACCAGAGAGCAACGTGTATAGAGATGCAAAAAGAAGTTAATTAGGTGTTTGGAAGTGGTTCTCATCACTCAGTTTCTATCACAAACTCAGTTATGAACAGTGTAAAGCTCTTACATGCTACAATAATAATAAAAAAAATTGCTACAGTATAAAGCTCTTACATATACTACAGTAAAAGTGGTTCCCACCACCCTTCCAAACACCCACTAAGACATCAGATTCTGATGTATGGGAGAGGATGTATCGACATGGAGTGGGTTTTTGTGAATGCACTGTTCCAATGCCCAAGCTTTTTGTTTTTTTTTTTCCTTTCTTGCCCTAAAATATAAAATTAGTCCCTTTTATCTAGGGATATTTACTTTTTTATACCCTCTGTTTTAAATTTATTAAAAAATTATATTTTCAGTTTCTTATCTCATTAAATATATACCTTGATAATAGATTTAATACACAAGTTTATAACTTATTTTAACTAATAATTGATTTTAATTATTAGAATGGCCAAATTATCCTCAAGAAAAAATTAAAACTTTCAAAAAATCAGAAGAAAATAAAATAAAGGCACACAAAAATTATCTTATTGAATGCATACCTTTAAATTAAATTTAGTACACAAATTTATACCTTATATTAACTGATAATTAATTTTGACCTGTAAAATGACCAAATTATCCTTGAGAGAAAAAATAAAACTTTCAAACAATAGAAGAAAACAAAAACAAAAGCACACAAAAAAAATATATGTTGTAAGGGTATTCTAGACATTCTGAGGTCACAACCTTCATTTAAAGTTTTTTAAATCTTTAAGTTCTCTTATTTTTCTATTGGAAGTTATCTTGGGAAACTTTTTAGGTTAAAATTAAAAGTTGAGTAA
Organism: Artocarpus hirsutus; assembly: GCA_946598075.1. Classification (NCBI taxonomy): domain Eukaryota; kingdom Viridiplantae; phylum Streptophyta; class Magnoliopsida; order Rosales; family Moraceae; genus Artocarpus; species Artocarpus hirsutus. The sequence goes on from CAMOHE010045954.1 coordinate 49,671, forward strand.
AGAGAAGTGTGAATCTCTGTATTAAATCTAATTGAAAGTATTCTTTTAAAGAGATCAAAAGCTAAAATTAGAGTGTTTAAATAAACCTAAAAGCCAACTATAAAATGTAAATATTTCTTTTATATCTATCAGCTATCATGTTATATATACTATTGTCATATCGTATATATACTTTAATTTAGGACTAAATTACAAAGTATGATTAATATTTTTTTTCTCGTGAGAAGTAATATATATATATATATATATAACAAATATGGATCATCATCTAATGTATACAAGGAAAAATAGAGAAATAGACCAAATTTAAAGTCCAATAAAAATCAATAGCCAAAATTTAAAAAATACAGCAAAAGTATAAAACTCTAAATCAGAGCTTACTCATAGTTAAATTACTAAAACAGAAAAGAAAGATATAAGCCTATTATAAAACTTAAAACTGGAAAACTAATTAATCAAAACTGCAATTCGCCTATTATTTTATAATTAATAGAAAAACGTCGTTTACTTGTAAATGGTTTATTATTTGGTCTATTTTGTATAATTTTCTCTCTCTCTATATTTATTTTGTACCAACCAGCAAACTATTTAATCTTAGTACAAGTAAATAGCATAATTTTAAAAACATTAAAATGAATTATATTTTTGTAATTTTATCCTCTTTTTAAACTCTAAAATTCTCAATTTTGCTACATCTTCTTCATCTTTTCTAAAAAAACCTTAGATCCACTCTCTCTCATCTTCCTCCTCTCTCCTCCTCTTTTCTCTCTAGGCTCGGCAGCAACTCCGGTGACATTGCTATCCCCACATGACTCTAGCCAGTGCTTCCCTTCCCGACCGCGCCTCCCTTCGCAATGACAGCATCTCCTTCCTTGTGAATCTGGCAATGTAGTTCCTGCAATTTCATCCTTATGACTCCGTCGACACAGCTCCTGCGATTTGGCCTTGCGACTCCGACAGCACAGCTCTTACGGTCTTCACTCGATTTCAGCCTCACGCGATGACTCCAATGATCTGGAAACAGAGTGAATGAGAGAGAAATAGGGAGGGAACAAAGAGAGAAGGGAAGAGAGAGAAACATGGGGGAAGAAAGATAAAACAAGGAAGAAAAAATTATAAAATATAAAATTAAATTGTGGTTACTTTAGTAATTTAACTAGTTAATTTTTGGCCTATTTAATAACTTTGTTTTAAACTTGGGCTATTAATTTTTATTCCATTATAAATTTGGTTTATTTAACTCCTTTTCCCTATAAGTAATATATGCTATAAAAGTCAACCTAAATTTCTAAGGGAGAGCATCGGAATAGACTAAATTAAGATGGAAAAAAAATTAATAGCCCAAGATTTAAAAATAGGTAATAAATAGACCATTTAAGTGTATTTCTAAATTTACATTTGTTGATATTCCAAGATTGTCCCTACAATGAAATCTAAAATAAAATTATATTTTTTCTTTTTAAATATAAAAACTCTCTCTTTCTCTCTCTCCCTAGCTCTTACTCTTTCCCTCTCGCCTATCTGTAATCCCTCATGTCTGAGAGTCGCAATCATTGAAAGGAGGGTTCGAAAGGAGGAGTCAAACAAGAGACAAGCTTCGTCGCTAGAGACTTACAAGGAACAGACGCCAAAGTCACGAGAGTCATAGGCTTCATTGCGGAGACGCACGGGGAGTAGACGCCGAAGTCATAGGAGTCGCAGGCTAGAGACACACGAGGAGCAGACGTTGGAGTCATGGGAGTCGTAGGCTTCGACGTCAGAGACGCACTGGGAGTAAACACCAAAGTCACATGAAGATCTGGCTTTGACACTAGAGTTGCGCCCATTGTAGGCGTTGTCACTAGAGTCGTGCCTGTGGCTAGCGTTGTCACTAGAGTCCCGCAAGGAGTAGTTGCTGGAGTCGTCGTCGAAGTTGAGAGAGAGAAGAGGAGGAAAGAGGAGAGAGAAAGTGTGCTATGGTTTTTTTTTTAGAGTTGAAAAAAATGAGGGTAATTTTGAAATTTTACAATAGTTTAGCTTATATACTTAATGTGCTATTTTCTTATTAAAAATTATAAACTAAGCTATTTGGTGCAATTTTTCAATTTCTAACCCCAAACCCATTATATGTATAATCTCGAGTCCATCTACATCACTTGCCATTAAAAAAAGGTTATTGAAACCAATGACCTCCAGACATTAGGGTTTCTTCCACTTTACTCCTAAACTTTAAAAATCACTATTTTATTCCTTAAATTTTTAAAACAACTCATTTTGCTCCTGAACTTTAAAAATGTCCACTTTGCCTTTGAACTTTCAAAGCTCTTCACTTTTCCTCTGAACTTCTAATTTTCCATCCAAAAGAAAAAATTAAGCCTATGTGATTTACACATAAGTCACTTATATGGTAAATAATGAGATTTTATCGACTATTCTATCTGTTATCAATAATATCTCCTCATCTTTGAACTGAAAATCGGAATCCAAAGGGCAAAATGAGGTGCTTTGAAAGATCAGGGAGTAGTGTGATGATTTTTAAAGTTCAAGAAACAAAATGAGGAGGTTTAAAAATTGAAGATAAAGTGGTAATTTTAAAGTTCAACAGGCAAAGTGGGGGAGACCCAAAAGTTTAAGGACGATTGTTATTAATAACAAAAAAAAAAAAAAAAACACTCAAACAAACAACAATGACAGTTTGAAAAAGCAATCAAACGACAATAGAGCAAGAAGGCTTGTCTATTGTGCCTTGTATATAAGTAATCTACTATTATATCTATTATTCAATAATATATCCTCATCTTTGAACCGAAAATTGGAAGTTCAGGGAGCAAAATGAGAAGCTTTAAAAGTTCAGGGAGCCAAGTAGTGATTCTTAAAGTTCAAAGGACAAAGTGAGGAGTTTTGAAAGTTCACGAGTAAAGTGGTGATTTTAAAATATGGGGACACAGTATAAGAAGACCTTAAAGTTTAGGAACCATTGGTATTAATAACAAAAAAAAAAAAAAACACTTAAGCAAACAACAATGGCAGATTGAAAAAGCACCCAAGCGGCAACCTAGTAGATAGGCTTGTCTATTGTTCCTTATATATAAGTAATCTACTGTTTCATCTATTATTCAACAATATTTCCTCATCTTTAAATAGAAAATCGAATGTTCAAGGGGTAAAGTGAGGAGTTTTGAAAGTTCAAGGAGCAAAGTTTTAATTTTTAAAGTTCAAGAAACTAAGTGAGGAGTTTTAAAAGTTCAAGAGTAAAGTAGTGATTTTAAAAGTTTAGAGGGCAACGTAAGAAAAGAACCTAAAAGTTAAGAGGCCCTGGTGTTAATAATTAATAAAACAAGGAGAAAAAAACACTAAACAAACAACATTTGTGGATTGAAAATGCACTCAAGCAGCAACCTAGCAGACAGGCTTGTCATCGTGCTTTATTTTTAACATATATATAAATATAAAGAGATAATAAGTTTCATATGATGCTCTTAAGACACTTGAAACTCGAAATGTTTTATCATTTCTTTTTGTGAAACTATTTTTTGGTTTAAATGTTTTTTTTTTTTGCTTTTTGCTTTTTTGCTTTTTGAAATTTTTTTTTAATCTTATGCTTTTAAAACATTTTTTCCCTTCCGAAACGTTTTTTCTCTCTTTTTTATTCCTTCTGAAACATTTTTTTAGTTTTTTTGTTAACATGTTTAATTGTTCATGTGGAGTGCATACTTTTCAACTAGTATATAAGTAATAAATGCATCAATCTGAAATTAACTTGAGAATTAACTAAAACACATAAGCAAGTTTTTTTTTTTTGTCGTGTAAAAAATTTCTAGAAATATCCAATATTTGGCCCCTACCATGCTTGAAAGTCAAAACCGGCTATCCTTACCAACGTCTCACCTTACACGGGTGATTCCTGGGTTACATGTTGCTCAATCGGACCCATCAATTATTACAAATAATGTAATAAATATCTTGGGATTCTATTATTCCTCTCTAAACATAAGTTTTTAGGGTTGGTTATTAGTCTGGTACCATATGTCATCCGAACACCTATTTCAATCGTTGGACAAAAATCAAACGGACGTGATCTAAAGAGGGGTAAGTTAAAGAGAAAATGGTGAAAAAAAGCACACGTGGAGGCATTAAAGAACCTATGAGAATGTAACTAATATTTTAAAAAATATAGACTACTAAACAGAATGTCATTTACATCGTTTATGTAGTCCTTGTTTCT
>CAMOHE010045955.1:0-18820 GCA_946598075.1 Artocarpus hirsutus
AATGCAATTTCCAGGTCTCCCAACGCCAGGATCAACGTTGAATATGCACAGTACGTTAATTATAATATAACCTCTCTTTCTCGGTTCTCATTGTGAATGCATTTTTTGCATTGTCCTTAGTTTAGAGTAGATATACGGACACATGTATGAATTATGATTAGAGCATGAAGAAATCTAACTACTTTTTTTTTGGTTGCAGAATTTGATGGACTGGTCCGTTCGATCAAGCTGCTTCAAAATTTTTGCATGGGATTTAATTATGGTTGCTAGGAGTACGACATTATGGCTTTCAAGTTCTGTCCTAGTCCACGTCAAGATAGATAAATAAAGAAGGGAAAATCTCTTTCTTGCTACTTTTCCCCTGCATGTGCTTTAATTGTATTGTTTCTACATTAGCTACATGATGTAAGCTGATTGTCCAAGCGCTAATGCAAGAGCCCATGATATGAGAGGAATTTGTAGTTCATTTGTAATGGGTCAGTTTAATTCTCCCATAAATCAGAGAGTTTATTATCTCTTTAATACAAAGAATAGCTTAATTTACTCGTTTCGCAACCGACTACTAAATATGTTTGACTTTAAAGTGCATTTAAATTTACACAATTCGAATTCATTTACCAAACGAACCCTAAGTGCATTCAACCGATGACCATTGCAATTTGAAGTGACGAATGAGTCCTACTAGAAGTCCAACGGATTGGAGGCTTAACAGTTTCCTCTTTGGGTGGGTACTCAGATGCTCTGGTGTCTCAGTTTCCTTGGATGCTCTGATGCCCAAATTTCTTCGGCGCTTGGGTGCGCTCCGGTGTTGATATTGATCGTGTAATTCGTCTACAAATCATACTCTGAATCTATGTATTAAAAAGTATTAAAAGAAAACACCGTATTACAGAGAGAATGCCTTGTTGGGAGGTCGAGTCTAAAGATGGAACTTGGACTAGATCCACAGATTGTCCAACATTTATCCTCATTCTGTCAAAAGAATAAAAGAATAGAATTCCATCAAGATAGTCTCACGACATATACATCCATGGTTATTGGAAGCTTTATTGTAAGTTGCTTGCACAATTAGTTTCAGATTCTTGGCATAATTTTCTCCGGAAATAAGGATGTAGGTTACGAACTCCGTCCAGGTATAGTGGCGTCTGCATTTCAATCAACCCAGATACCTGAAATTACATTTTCTTTGTTAAAACAAAGTACTTGCAACAATTTCTTCAATGTTCTTTTATTTCTATTTCCGAGTACTTTTGTGAGAGATCATGTTGGCAATTACTTATGATGCATGTCTTCGCAAACTCAGTTATAATTAGAAACACTTCTTTACTTTTGTATCAAAGGGAAGATTTATAATCCAATTAGAAACACTCGATTGTAATGATTTTCCCTCCTCTTGATTTTTCCATATCTTATGCATCTGCTCATTAATTTTAAGCATGGCCTGCAAATAAAGATGTTAAAAACAGAACTTTGTGTGTGCATTTTCTTATTCTTTTTTGCTGGAAACTTTGTCCACATGCTTTTCATCCACGTTGAAGTTTAGACGATTCGTAGTTTTGCAATACCAAATTTGAATCGACACATACGAATAATCATCAAAAAGTTGTCCAATCTTCGAAAATGAAAAGCTCACCTCATGAAAGTGATACCTTCTTTGATTCTTAACAATTCCTTGAGTGGCACCATAAAACATATCCATAAGCATCGTTTTTTGTAAGGTACCAAAAAATTTAGTTAGTTATGCTTAGTTGTACTAAAATAACATAGATAAGTGCAAACAAAGCTGCTACAATGGTAAGGTAATTTACTAACCCTACTGCAGAGTCTACTGTGCTTTAAACAATCAAAAGGCAATATGTGGGGGAAACATAATTTGATGAGAATTTAATTAAGGAGAATTCTTTGGTAGGGTATGCACAGCCAATATCAACTGTTACATCTTCATCAATTTCCTTAAATCATACATTTCTAAATCTAATACGATCAGACGGTAAAGTACTTTTTTCACACTTTACCACAGAATTTTCTATTAATAATATGAATTTCTGGCCATTAATTTTAACTTTGTCTTGACAGGCTAAAAAAACACTCAATATAAGGAAATACCACTTCCGACATTGCGCCATATGTATAGTCCCTTCGGAGCTGGAGGAGCAGTTGAACGAGGACCAACTAGTGAATCCAACTTCTTTTCTCGATTAAGGTATGAAACATGAAACCCATTTTTCCACTCCTAATTCTACATTATCAGGTTTCTCCTGAGCCAAACAAAACCAGTTTAGTTGCCAACAAAAGCCAAATAACAGAATATGCAGGAGAGCTAGTGGAATATATGATAAAAACTTTAATTGCAAAACCACCTCATACCAGTATCAGAACCACTCGTGAACCATAGAATAAACAAATTTTGGAAAAAGTGTTGATAACTTGGCATCATGCCAAAGGCGCATTATGTTGTGCACAATTATTAGAAACTCTGAAATTGCATATAAATGGTAAAAGATTGAACTTGATTGATGTGGTTTTACCTGAACATCCCCCATCTACCAATCCGTGTGCAGCGTGGAATGCTTATGGCCCCCTGCTGTTTTTGCTCAGTTTCCGCCATTAAAAGCCAGCGCCGCTCATTCTCCCGCTTCTCCTCCCGCTTTTCTAGTCTTTCCTGTAGAAGATACGACATAGGAATCACACAAAAAAACCATAGGAAGGACCGAAATTGAGGCTTAAAATGGATAGATCATATCATGTGGAAATCTAAAATTGTACATGATATTCCTCCATTTCTCTCTCGCACTGCTCCAATCTCCCCAGCAAGTTCTCTAGCTCCAGAGCAACCCTCTCCTGATTCGGATCATCTTGAAGCTTCCCTTTTTCAACCAGATTACTGTACTGCGCCAGCGGCCCTAAAGAAAAAGACAATTCTGGATTCATTTCGTTTGTATGCGTATACATACACATATATGCCATATATATATATATATATATATATGTATATATAGAGAGAGAGAGAAAGAGAGAGAGAGAACCTGGAGGCGTAGAGTGAGAAAGGTAAAGTGATTCAGAGTATAACCGAAGCGAATTGAAGCGGGAGTAGTTGGAGGAGGAGGTTGAGCCATGAACGAGCCCTAGATTTAGAAGCCTTGAAATCGAAGAAGCTTTCTGATCATCATCATCTTCTTCTGCTTCTTCACTAGCCTTGATCGCAGAATTATCTCAGGAGCTGAGAGAGATATACTCGTCGATTTCTCTTGAATAACTTCGAATTCAGACCCGAGGTTGAAGAAAGTGAAGTGGGACCAAACTGACCAACCACGTGGCAAAAGTGCGCAACAACAAATGCAACTTCAGAAAATAAAGACCAATGTCATCCGTACAGCCGCCGGCGGAAACAAAAGAGCGGCGGAGCAGAGCTGCTTATCGCTTCTCGAAGCCTGCGGCGCTCTTTGTAAACTCGTTCAGCTTCAAGATCACATTTTCAAAGTGGGTCTGCGAAACAACCCAGTGGTTCTCACCAAGTTCGTCGCCGTATCTTCTGACCTTAACGCCGTCGACTACGGTTCCTCATTCCCGTTCTCCTCGGACGCCGATTCCCGTCTGTATGACGCCTTCCTCTTCAACACCGCCATCAGAGCCTACGCCCAAACCGGCGAGTCAAAGGACAAAGCTTTGTCGTTGTACAATGCCATGCTTTGTTGCTGGGTTTCGCCTAATAAATTCGCGTACCATTTTGTCCTCAAGGCTTGTGCTGGCCTCGGGAGCTTGAGTTTGGCCCAGACGGTGCACGGTTCGACGGTGAAGTTTGGATTTTTTGACGAAATTCACGTTCGGAATACCATGATTCATATGCACGGACACGGTTCAATGAAATGCCGAAGCGGGACTCGGTTTCTTGGAGTGCGATGATTGGCGGGTATGTAAGGTTTGCTGACGCGGTTGAGCAGTTTAGGAAATGCAGGTTGCGGGGGCTCGTCCCGATGAGATCACAATGGTGTCGGTTCTCTCGGCGTGTACGGATTTGGGCTCACTTGAGCTCAGGAAGTGGGTGGAGTCTTACATTGAGAGAGAAGGGATTCACAAGAATGTGGAGCTCTGTAACGCTGTCATTGACATGTTTGCACAGTTCGGCGATGTTGATAAAGCATTGACATTGTTCAGAAACATGAGTGGGAAAACAATTGTTTCTTGGACGTCTGTCATTGTTGGCCTGGCAATGTACGGCCGTGGTTCCGAGGCAGTATCGTTGTTCGAGGAAATGATAAGACATGGAACTGCTCCTGATAATGTCGCCTTCATTGGGCTGCTTTCTGCTTGTAGTCATTCCGGGTTGGTTGAAAAAGAAAAAACGGTATTTCAGCTCAATGACAAAAGAGTATCAAATTCTGCCAAAGATAGAACACTATGGATGCATGGTGGATATGTTATGCAGGGCAGGGCTTGTCAATGAAGCAATAGCATTTGTACAACAAATGCCGATTGAGCCAAAACCAGTAATCCTGCAGACTTTGGTCAGCGCTTGCCGTGCTCATGGTGAACTCAAGCTTGGAGAGAGCATCAGCAAAAGCCTAATTTAATGAGCCTAAGCACGAGTCGAGCTATGTACTGGTTTCCAATATTTATGCGAAAATGTCTCCTTGGGAGAAGAAAACAAGACCAGGGAAATGATGGACAATAAAGGGATGAGAAAGACCCCTGGGAGCACCATGATTGAGCTAGACAGAGAGATTTATGAATTTGTGGCTGGTGATAAATCGCATAAGCAATACAAAGAAATTTATGAGAGGGTGGATGAGATGGGGAGGGAGATGAAGAGAGCTGCTTATGTTCCTAGCACTTCAGAGGTGTTGCTAGATATTGATGAAGAAGACAAGGAAGATGCTTTAAACCGGCATAGCGAAAAGCGGGCCACCACTTTTGCTCTCCTGAGCACTCCTCCAGGAACTCCAGGCCCAAGACAACAAAAGTTTTACTGTTGTTCTCCTGATTTTGTGAATCAAAAGTGTTAAAATCAAGTTCAAAAGATGACATGCCTTGATCTAATAGCTGTGAGTGGTCTAGTAGTAGCCAATCTGCTGACATTTTATTGGGTCCTATATTTGTATTGTGTAATCTTGCTTTTCTTTTTTGGTGGGGGTTAGGAAAGCAATGCTTTCAGTTGGTAGGTTGGATCAACTTCCCAATAACTAGAAACTGTGGAGCAAAAAAACGAGACACCAGATAGATAAAGACACACGCACCAGTGGGCAATGAGTTAAAAGTGCGCACGCCTAACCATTATATTTGCTCCCATTATTGTTGAGCATGATAGATCTATCTCCATGAGTCATAATCTTGTCGAAAACAGTTTGAAGTTGAAACCTCGAAACTGAGAATCCATTAGCAGGAAGCCAAAAATAAATAAACATAAGGAGTCCCTTTCATGAATTATGCAGAGACAGAAATGTCCCACCTTCCAAATCCGTACATCAATTTATACTCATAAATAGTTTCTACAATACTAGGCATGCACACATACACGTATTTGTGCCATATAAGCACTAGCCAGTAAAAGAAACAAAGAAAGGCAGATATTTTACAGTTATGCCCACAACTTGACCCCTAAACAAATTTTTTCCATGGTGAAAACTGTGAATTCAATTTTTCTGCCACAGAAGTCTTTTGATTCTGTAAAATCACACCAATAATAATTGAAGGCCTTTTTTTCAAGAGGAAAAACACACACACAAGCACACAACGACTTGTCCGTTTGGAAAATGATATTCAGACAATTTACAGAAACTCGTTTTCAATATAAGCAAACAAATGCTAGTTTTAAGCCGTTTGGCATTTCAGTTCTAACTAAAGTTTTGGGTTTAAGAACTATAACATGTGAAAATTTTATACTGTAATAACTTTTTGTTTTTTACTGTTATTTTTGCTGTAACATGTGAGAGTTTTATAATGTAGCATGTGAGAGCTCTACATTGTAAGAGTTGAAACTATATAAGCTTTGTTTAGTAACCAAGTTGGAACTTAATAGTTTCAATTGCCACAATATAAAGCTCTTACATGTTACAGTATTTTGGTTCTAACTTATATTTCTAACTATGTTTTCAAACACTTTAATAATTACAACGATATTGCTAAATGCTTTCAAAATTACTTACATCCAAAATAGGAAACGACATTTGACATTATTCATACGTCTTGGCATTGAAATTATGGCAAGTCAAGAGAATGGAAAATAAGCCTGCTCTTGGTCGCGAGTAGTTCCCCACATTGCATTACATGTCACATGAAAAATATAAAAAATAGTCATAATAGAAGTAGCTAAAATTAGCTGCATTTATTCATGAAGAGTAGCTAATCAAATATGCATTCACTTCACCATGGATCACCTAGCATATATACGAGAGTTCAGAATATGTTTACAGCTCCAAATAGCTTATTCTCTTTATACTCCCTATTTTGCTTATAGCCTGAATAGCGTTGAATTAATTAATTGCTTTACCAACTCTTTTCCCATCAAACATTATTTAGCAATAAAACAAAGTGTGCCTAACTTATTATTGTGGGCTACGTTAGGCATCAATCTTTAATGTGGTAATATAAACTTCCCCAACATAAAAACCATTTGCTTTGATCTCCACTCTAAAAACTATTAGCGAGTAAATCTCTCCCTCAACCTTTTCTTGGAGTCTCTTTCATTGTGCATTACAATGCTAACTACTAAACAGTGGCTTGTCTAAAACTGCAATGAGCCAAAGTCTAACAGGGATGTTGCACGTGCAGTGCACAAAGTTTTTTATTATCTCACAAACAAAATAGACACTTAAAACCCCAAAACCAGAAATAGTCCACAATAAGAAGATTGTTAATCTTGGGTTAAAACAATCCCAACTCATCGAAACTCTGGTTGGGAAACCGGGTCCCATGATAAAGAACAAGACCCTCTTTTGTTCTTGTAAAGTCTTAAAAAGAAAAGGCACTTTCTTGTTCTTTTAGCTGCGCTGCACAAAAGGGAGAAGGCACTTGAGTATACGCTACAAAGGTTAAACTCAAAAGGGTCCCTTTTTATGTTTATTTTGGTTACTTCCGTACTCTAGGAGGAACTAATCAGATATAGTAAACTCTGGTGAAGAATCTACACCAATTCAGGCCTTCTTTGCCCTAATCCATTGTTGTTCTGATTCGACATTCCACAAGAGAATTCTTTGACTTGTTAACTCTGAATTGTGATTTTCAAAGCTATTACAAACAAAACTAGCATGAATTCTTCATTGAAAGCTACTAACAAATTACAGGGCTAAAATCTAAGACAATGTACCTTCGCAGTGGCGGGTTTTACCATCATAACATGGACGCTTAATACAGTAGTTCTCATGTAGACAACTTGTTCAAAGAATCAAAGTTTCAGTCAGAAAGTTTCAACCCAGCAAATGCAAGAAATGAGAAATCTATAGGATTTAGGACAGTCCCACTTAATATAGAAAAACACTCGGAACTATTACACTCCTGAAATACTCTGATCTTCAGTAGATAGAGAATCAAGAAACACTCAACTTTGACCACAATGTATCACCAAATAAAATCCTAAAATGGGATCCAATTATCAAGTGATACCCATTTCAGAGCACAATCAACAATGAGAGATTAGAATGAAAGAGAAAAAAAATGATGAATACCAGTAAGTAGCATTAAAACTTCCAATGAAAGAGTTTCTACATGAACATTAATAAGCAGAGGAAATACATTGATGTAAGAAGAAAAAAAAATCAGGGTATTTTGAGATTCCGTCTCAACTGGCATTACATGTTTGGAAGCAAATGCGAATCCCAAAACCCAAACGTCACTAATATTGGATTACTCAGAAAAGAATAGAAAAAAAAATAAAGAAAAAAAAAAGGTCACTAATATTGGATTACTCAGAAAAGAATAGAAAAAAAAAAGGTCACTACTTAGCATAAGAAGCCGAGATCTAGAACAACATACCCAACCCAATTTCTTTCTTTCTTTCCATCCAAATCTGAAATCTGGAAATAAATTTCAATTTGCTCTTATTATTCTTTTAATCTCGCTCAAATCTGTGACAGAATTGGAAAAAAAGAAAAAAAGAAAGAAAATAAAGAAATACTGAGTGTATAATTCAGTCTTGAGATTCGTTCCTCTTCCCATCTCCCTCTCTCTCCTCCAACAACCTCCCGGCCTCCTCGTCGGCCTGAGAAGCCTTCTTCTGCGCTTCCTTGGCCTTGAGCGCCTGCAATTTGGAGTGGTTGTAGTACGCAACCCCGAGGAAGGCGAGGCCGTAGCCAAACAGATTGATCGGCGTGACGGTGTCCTTGATCACCGACCAAGAGAAGGCGATCAGAAGCCAATCCTTGACGACGCCGGCGACGTTCATCGTCAGCGCGGAGGTCTTTCCGACGAGCAAGAACACAGCGAGGTTGAGGGCGAAGGCGCAGAGGGAGTTGGTACCGAAGATGACGAAATCGAAGTGGAAGCTCGACGTCTCCTTGAGAACCGGGTACTCGACGAAGATCCACGGCATGAGGAGGAAGACGAAGCAGCAAGGAGCGACGTAGTACAGGGAGGTGATGGGGTTGAGCGAGATTCCTTTCGCGGTGAGGAGGATTTGGATCATGACGAGCCTAGTGGCCTCGAAGGCGACGGCGCCGAGCTGTAGGAGGACTCCCCACGTGTCGAATCTGGCCTCGCCGTAGGCGGCGATGGCGACGCCGAAGGAGATGGAGAGCATGTTGACCATGGTGTCGGACTTGAAGGACTCCTTCTTGAAGAGGACGCCGATGGAGTAGACGGCGACGGGCATGAGGGCCTTGAGCATCTGGATGAAGGAGACGGAGAGGTAGATGTAGGCGGAGTTGGAGAGCCAGAGGGAGAGGGAGTAGAGGGCGCCGATGGGGACGACGGAGGAGAGGTAGAGATCGCGGGACATGGAGACGGGCTCGACGAGGTTGAAGACGCGGACGAGGAGGAAGGCGAGGGAGGAGCAGAAGGCCATGTGGATCATGGTGAGGGAGATAGGGAAAGGCCAGTTGTACATCTTCTTGTCGAGGATGTACTTGTTGTACACGATGACGGTGAAGCTCAGGAAGATCCATACGCCGACGTAGGCGTACGATAGCAGGATCTTCTTCACCAAGCTCCCGCTCAGAGACCCGCCCTTTCCCATTGTTTTCCTGTTTTGGAAATGGCGTGGCGCAGGATAAGCAGAGAGTTGGTGGAGGATAAGGGAGGAAGAAGAAAAAGAAGAAGGGGGTCAGATTCAGAGGGAAAGATCTGAGAGTGTTTGTTTGGTTGGTTGGTTGGTGTTTGTGAGTGAGAAAAGACCGAATTTGAAGAGGAAGGGAGATAAAGGGGACAAAGAAGAAGCGTTATGATGCCAAGGGGATGGATTTTTTAAATACTATAGGTATGTTGGATAAATAGATGTAAATTAGTTATTTAATTTAAATTAGTGTTATTTGAATTAGGATTTAAGTTAATAATTTAAATTGTTATTCGAATTCATATTTAGATATGCATTTAAGTTTGGGTCTGTTTGGTAAATGGATTCGAATTAGTGATTTGATTTGAGTTAGTGTGATTTGAATTAAGGTTTGAGTTAGTGATTTGAATTGTTATCCTAATTGACGTTTAGATGTACATTTAAGTTTTAATTTGAATATAGAATAAAATTAAAATTTGTGTTTGAAAAAGTAGTAAAAATAGTTTTAATTTATCAACAAATCTAATAAAATCTTAATGATAATGATCCTAAAAATATGCAATATAAATTTTAATTTATTCCTCTCTTTACTATGAACACAATGAAAAAAGAATCATCTCAATTGGAGAATAAATGAAGAAGTTATGATTTTTTTCCTCAAATATAAGAGAGAGAATTTTAGTTTTTACTGTAACAGAGATATCCGAGTATCAAAAATTTAAGGGGATTCAAAAATCTAAAAACATAGATTTTTGATACTCAAAGGATTTAAATTTTGGATGAAACAAGCACGTATCAAAAGGATTCTTAATACTCAATCCAAATTTGAGTCGAAAAAATCTAAAAAGTTATCGAAACAAACGGGCCCTTAATCTGAGTATGGAATAAAATTGAAATTTGTATTTAGAGTGGTAGTGAATATAGTTTTTGATTTATTAATAAATCTAATATAATCTTAATATTAATGATCTTAAAAAATATGCAATATGGATCTTGATTTATTTCTCTCTTCATTAAGAATACACTGAAAAAAGAATCATCTCAATTGGATATCAAATGAAGAAGTTATGATTTTTTTCCTCAAATATAGGAGAGAGAATTTTAGTTTTTATTGTAGCAAATATATCCGAGTATAAAAAATTTAAGGGGATAAAAACTCTAAAAACTTAGATTCTTAATACTCAAATGATTCAAATTTTAAGAGAAATAAACGCGTATCTAAAAAATTTTTGATACTTAAATCTTAATTTGAGTTGAGTTTAAAATATATACGAAACAAACATACTCTATTTTTTTTTAGTAAAATATTGAATATATTTGGAGGGGAGGAAATTGGAAATGTGGGGGTGGCGGTAACGTGGCTGTAGCTTGATGTGGCGATGGCAGCTTAAAAGTGTACGAACCTCTCCCCCTCCCCCTGTGTCTTTTAAGATTATGTTAGAATTTAAAATTAAAATTTACATATTATAATATATAAAAATTTAATATTATAATATATTTTTATTTTTATATTATAGTATAAAAGAGTTTAAATTACAACATTTAGAATATTAAATCTTTTATGTGGTATTTTAATTAAAATTATACAATGTAAAGTTTTTATATACTATAACAAAAAATAAAAAATAAAAAATTATTACAATGTAAAACTTTCACATGTTTATAATTTTTAAATTTAAAACTTTAATTGAAACTAAAGTGTCAAACAGTCTAAAAATTAAAGTTTGTTCCTAAACACGCTCTTAACTTTTAATTTGCAATCTCAAATGCGATGTGCATGTTTCAAAATGTTATTGGAGGCAATATCGAAATCTCATGTCCCCCCTCCCAAAAACCAAAAAAAAAGAAAAGAAAAGAAAAGAAATCTGGTGTCAATTGCTTAATTATGGTACTTGAACATGGTAATCCTTCTTTAATGCTTCCTCAATTTAAGACAATATTTTGCTTTTGTCATTCGGTGTGTACAGGCTCTTTATTCAGTTGCTCGATTACATTACCTCAATTTTGCAACATTGCGATTTTCAGTAAATTAATGCACTTGGAATGCACCACACAATAATATGCTAAATATAATATTTTAATGCCAAGTATAAGCCATTTATATTTTGGAGTCGACGGTCCCTTAATCCTGTTTACCCTATGCACTGGGATAAATCTTTGGAAGTTGGAGCACTCTAAAAAAGGGGACCAAGTTACACACAAAAGAGAGGATGGATGCTTTTTCCCTTAAACTATTTTTTTCTTTTATTTTTGTATAAAATTTTATAAAACTTATTTTTTGTTCTTCTTAAAATTACCTTTTAAAATTATATATATTTGACCTCTTTAAAATTGTACATTTTTCCATTTAAAATGAAGGTTTGATCAATTACATTTTGCCCCTAATTAATTTTTATGGTTCCATTCTATTTATTTTGAGATTTTTTTTTTCAGATTACTAAAGACTATAACCATTTAGCTATTAAAATACAAAAAAAAAAAAATTAAATATGCACAGTCTTATCAAGTGTGGACTGTGTAGTGATGGGATTTTTTAAGGGGAAATATTAGTGATGGGATTTAATTACTTTAAAAATGGGTATCAGTCGCCGGTAACATGTCCATTTTCTGTTCCAATAAAATAAGTAATTAATCTACAAGTATTGTAGTATTTCCTGTTCAACTAAACTTCCCATATCCACCTGCGAACAAAGTGTACATCAATATTTAATCTCCAAATTATTTCTTTGTTGTTCGCCGTGGACCCCCTTATCGCATAATATATTTCCAAATCTGCAACCTCTCATCTGGCCTCTGACAATATAATATTTTTCTCTCGATTTTTGTTAATTATCATATAAGCAACAGATGAAGCCCATTGGGCGGGGTTAATATAAATATACAATACCGACATTGGCTTTTGGGTGTATCTGGTGACTGGTGGAGTTGCAAACCGTCCAAACCATACCAAATCCAATTGTAAAATTGATAGTTTTATAAATCGCCAAAATCGTAAATTAATCTATTCGGTTTCAATCCAAACCATGGAATTTGTACTTGTTTCGGTTTGAAATTTTGAGGTCCCGATCCAAACCGTAGAACTGTAAGTTCATTTTAATTAGTAATTAATATGTTTTATTTACTCGCTAGTTTTTTTTTTTTTTTTTGGTTCTCGCATAGATGATGCATCACGTTTGACCATTTTTATGGAAGGCCTGAAGATAATGATGAACAAAATTCGGAGGCTCTCTTTTACAATAATAACTTCTACTCCATTTTTAATTTTTCATTGCATCCATTTTAAGTTATTAAACTAAAAATGCATATTATTTAGATTTTTTGAAGTTTGATATTTGAACAAGGACAGAAAATTTTGCACACATTTTTTGTTTTTATAAATACAACACTTAAAAATTTTGATAGATTTTTAAAGAATTTTGAACCATAGTTCAACCGTTAAATTTAAATTGCTCGATTTCAAATCATGTCAAACCGGTAGATTGTAGCAAAATCAATAGCTAAACATAGGCTTAATAATTTGATTTAGCTAAATCAAAATCTACGATTTTGATTGAAATATGCTCTAAAAGGTGTTTGACAAAATCAATTTTAACAAAATTTTTTTATTACTACAGTGTAAAATTTTCACGACTATAATAAAAAAATATACAATATAAAACTCTTATATGTTATAGTGTTTATTTAAAAATTTTTAATTTTAATCATATTTTTCAAACATGGTATCAAACTCTACCGAACTGCCGCGTTAGAGACTAGTTAGAAAACGAAGGAATTGAAAGAGAAGCTTAAGTTCGGGGCAAATACTATATTCGCTTGAGGAGCATTTAAGTTGCGCGCGCGTAGGATTGGTCACGTGGGGCGGGCAGGCTGCAAAGCCACGGCCGTTGACAATCTACGCGCAACGTGATAAGTGCGCTCAAGGCTTGAGAGCCCTTTTTTTTTTTTTATGAACCATCCGGTATCCGGACCCACCACATAGAGACACGAACCCACATAAAGGGTCCCTCAACTCTAGCGGGAGTAAACCCGACTAATCTGGATTCGAGCCTGGTCGGACCCATACGGGAAAAGCTCTCCCAACACATGTTTCTCCATACACAAGACTCGAACTCGATACTCGCTCTTACAAATATTTTCCTTTCCAATTATATCCTTCTATAACTACACATATTATCACCACTATTTCCCTTTCTAATAATATCTTTGCATATATTATTGCCACCAATATCATACCTTTTAGGGACAATTTTAATTTAGTATTCTGTGTTGTATAGAAATATGAATTTATTATACTATATTTTAAAATATATTATATCGATAACTTGACTTTTTAAAAAATCTTTTTAATAGCCAAAGAAGTTTTTTAGGACACAAAAAGGCATAAAAAAATGCATATTTAGTACCCATAAAAGTCTCTAGGTTCTAAAAAAATGATTTTCTAAAAGGTTAAGATATCGATATAAAATATCCCAAAACATAGGATACCAAACTGATATTTTAATATAATACAAACTACTAATCTAAAATTTTCCCAATTTTTATTTTGTTTTATTCATTTATTTATCATTTGTTCCCTTTTTTTTTCACTTTTCTGCCTCTTATTCCTTGCTCTTGTCTTGTATGGATGGAGACACGGAATATATAGTATAAATTCCAAGAGATCTCTTAAATATGTTTTGCTAAATGATATAAACTAATTGTTATTTTTATTTGTGATCAATCTATAGATTTTATAAGAATCTTATAATAGGTAAGACAATTTTGCATCATTTGTCTGATGTGTTGTTCTAGCCATTAGATTAACTTTTTAACAGACTGATTTGTGATTAACAGCAATTCAGTGTCGCGTGCTGTAAATTTTTAACGTGGACAATTACATATTAGACCATTAAAAAGTTAATTCAACAGCTAGAACAACATGCTTTACCGATGAAACAAATTTGTTTTCTTCACCATAAGAATTCATTTTATTTCTCAAATTCAAGTTTGACAACCAAATTGTAACATTATTTTGATGTGGAAAGTTAGTTGATTAATCCTTGAAAGGCTTCATTTGAGGCTTTATTCATGTTTGCATTTGAAATAGAATGTTTTTCGATGTTGTTTTTTGTACCATATGAAGCTATTAGAGTATGAATTGGTGCTTATATTACCTTTTCCTGGTAGGGAAGTTCTCATGCCTAATGTTAAATTTACAAACAAAAAAAAAAAATGAAAACAATAAATCGTAACAAAAGAAAGTGCATTATTGATAAAAAAAAAATTGTTTTGAAGACAATAACATTGTAGAATCTTGTATAGTATGATTTCCATTGTTTAATTTATCATATAAATCAAACAAGGTAAATACATATTGGCAATTGACAACTTACGAATAACAAAAAATCTATTTAATCTTTTTTATTTTTTAATCAAATCTATTAGAAATTTAAAACTTCTTTATAAAATAATAATTATAAAAATATAAAATATATTAGTAAAATTAGTTTTAAATTGCATATTTTAATCATGCTTATAATTGCCCAATCATGCTTTTAATGTGCTCGTGCCCATGCTGGGCCCTTATTGTGCTGTGTCCTTAACATACTTTGCACCCAAAAGTTGTACCAAGCCTAGCCTATTTAATAAGCGGAATAGGCTATGCCCATTTAATAATCATGTTGTATCGTGCCGTACATGCTTTTTAATGTGTCGTGCTCGTGTTGGCCCTCTAGGCCCGGCCTGTTTTTACATCTTTATTTCTTAATAATTAATTTGTCTATTTTTTAGGCATAATCTAATACAATAATGACACATGATGGGTTTAAAAAGATAATTAATTTATCTACTTTAGTTATGATAAAATCCTACCCGTTATACTCATGCCTTATGCTTTTTAAAAATAATCAATTTATTAACTAGGAGATCCAAACTGTACATTTCATGAATCTAAAGGTCGTTAGACTGAAAAGTGAATATTGGTGGTCAAAATAAAACAAATTCATATCTTTGAAGGTTATTTGTGTAATTTAAATCTGTAAACAAAAATTTTTTTCTCTATTCATTCTTTTATTCAGAGTCTACATTTTAAAAACTTTAATTACAACTCAACACGTGCATGCCACGTGCCTGGACAAATAGATGATAAAAGAGACGACAGAAAATTAATATCCAAATTAAAAATAAGAAACATGCATATATATATATATATATATATTCGTTTATATGTCACAGTCAGAAAGGGAATATTCAGAGAATATTCAAATCGTTTGGAAGGTATATGGTCCACCCGAAACCAAACTAAGACCAATCTAGTCTCCATTTCTAATTTTACTTTTGTAAAATTATATCCTATGCTTAATATACGCAAAATATTCGATGTATATACTACATATTATATAGAATTATATTTATAAATGGAAATTCCATCGTAAACTCTATCTATGCTATTGATTGCAAAAAAAAAGGGTCCTGCTATGCTATTAGTTTAAAACAATAGTGAAAGACACTATTCAATTTCATATTGGCAGCCTCGTAATTAACTTATTTATTCCCTAACATGTTGGAATAACATTTTTCACTCAAAGTTATAGTCCATTATCCTCTTAAAAAAAAAAAAAAAAAGCATAAACGTTACTGCCATACGATCATGATTTATTTTTTCTCCTTTCTTTCAATCATCATTTTTTGCTTCCATGATATACATGATGAAGAAAATTGTGAAAAATTATGAATAAAATTCAACAATTTTACTATATATTTGCATATCATCAAAAAATAAAATTATTACTTGTAGACTTCTGTATGTAGCCATTCGCCAACCAAATTTTCTTTTTATTTTTTGTTTTTTAATATATATTCCTAAAAACTAATTGACATGACATTCAAACAAATTTTCAACGGGACTTGTTAGAAAATTCAATTATTGCGCTATTTAATCATAAAAGACGTAGCCCACGAAATAGCAGACAAACAAGTTTTTATTTCCTTTGCTTGGTTGGTAAGAAGTAAGTATAGCCAAAATCTCAATCATCATAGTTCCCAAAGAAAAAAAAAAAAAAAAAAAAAACCTCGATCATCATTTGAACAATATTAACCTTATTAAGATCATCCATTCCAATAATATGATAGATAGACAATTATCAAGCCAATGGAGTTAACCTATGTGTACAAGAACAACATTTTAATTATTTTTTTAGGAACATGTTAATTTAGTTTAATTTGAACATGAAATTATGCATTAGTATGTAGTACACATTTCATATACTACACATTTTAAAGCTTTCCAGAAAAAAAAAAATTCATTTTGTCCACGATATATATATTTATATATATATATATTGATATTATGGTATCATTCGCTGCGTAAATTCTTCATTAGTTTCAATATTGTTGCTATTAATTATCAAAGAAAAAGTATTTGCAGTGATAAAATGACAAGGAGTTTTTATACATGTGTTTTCTTATTTCAATCAAAATGATTGTTACAATTCCAATTTCAATAAAAAAAAAAAGAGAGAAATTACAATTTTCATCAATTCGTACCACATGTAGTTCTCGTCAATGTCGTTTTCTTAAACTCGTACACAGGTTGTTGTTTTAGTGAAGATAAATGCATAGTCACTGAATGCGACTGCCGTGCTTCCTTTATTCTTTTAAATAAATCCATATATTGTTTGTTTTACTACGTCCTCCTAATTATTACTTTGAAAAGCTTTTACATGCTATACTATAGTATAAAACTTTTACATATTACAATATTTAAGATTTAATTTTAGATTTTAACTTGGTTTTCAATTACTCGTAAAAGACATATCTTTCGACTACTTTATATATACAACCATATGTAGTTTTCTTTACAAAAACATGTGGTCCTAAGGATAATTTAACTACCTTTATTATGTGAATTAAAAAACCTAAGTTAAAAAAAAAAAAAACAAGTACCTATTGTTCCGACGAATTCCGACGAAATTAACATAGTTTTTCTTATACGTTTTTTGATTTGGGCATGTAGGACATTTTTTTCCCTTTTCAATTGTATAAAAGTTAAAACTGTTTCATTGTTGATTAAAAAATTGACAAAATTTTAGAAAATAATGCAGCATTATTAATTACAATACCATTCAGCGCGTGGAAATTAGGATCCTGTCAATTCAGTGGTTGAAACTCTGGACATCTTGTTACTTGTTAACAGTGACATTAGATGATTTTGTTTTTTAGGTTTCCAAATAAAAGAGAGAATTTGAAGACAGAGAATGACGAGCTGGCAAAAGTAGAGAGATAACTAATTGAATAAAACACCCAAACAAGTTGTAGAGTAAAATAATTCAAGTGTATATCGATGACGTGTAAAAAGACTACTAACCTGCTGGATAATATGCATTTAAAAATTATGTTTGTGCAAGTAATCTTTTTTTTTTTTTTTTCCCCGGTGAAGATGTTGAATTTTTCATGGAGAACAAACAGGATTAGTGGAGAAAAAAGAACAAAAATATGCCCTTAATCCTTAAAATTGGAATTGGCCTTTCGTTAAGTGGACCCCCATATTCTTTTTTTTTTTTTTGCTGGTGAAGATGTTAAATTTTATATGGACAACAAACAGGATTAGTGGAGAAAAAAGAACAAAAATATGCCCTTAATTCATAAAATTGGAATTGGCCTTTTGTTAAGTGGACCCCCATATTCTTTTTTTTTCCTGGTGAACATGTTGAATTTTACATGGAAAACAAACAGGATAAGTGGAGAAAAAAGATAAAAAAATATGCCCTTAATCCATAAAATTGGAATTGGCCTTTTGTTAAGTGGACCCCATATTCTTTTTTTTTTCTTCTTCTTAGATGAGACCCCGCCCTCTCTGGGGTAGGCACGTAGCTAAATATCTTAGTCTGTTTGTTTCAAGTATTATTTGAACTCAATGAATTTAAATTTAAATTTAACTATCAATAATTTTTTAGATATATGTTTTTTCCCCTATGGTCCGAATCCTTTGAGTATTAAGAATCGAAGTTTTTAGAGTATTATGATCCTAAACTTTTGATACTTTGATTTTTTTGCTACAATAAAAACTAAAATTCTCTTTCCTATATTTGAGGAAAAAAATCATAACTTTTGCATTTGATATCTAATTAAGATGATTCTTTTTCATTGTGTTGCTAGTAAAGAGCGGAATAAATTAAGATCTATATTGCAAATTTTTTAAGATCATTAGATTTTATTAGATTTGTTAATAAATCAAATACTATTTTCATTATCACTCCAAACGTAAATTTTAATTTTATTTCATACTCAAATTAAAACCTAAATACACATCTAAACACCAATTTAGATAACAATTTAAATCACTAACTCAAATCCTAATTCAAATTACACTAACTTAAATCAAATCACTAATTTAAATCTATTTACTAAACTGACCCTTATTGACATAAGCTTCTCCCGAGTCGATTTTAGAATTAGCACATGCTTAATTAATAATTAAATTGATGGATGCAACACTACTATTAATTAAAAACAAAAATGCTGACAGTTAAATTACTTTTATACCCCTTTTGTATATATGGTGTTACTGAAATATCAAAGAAGTACTATTAGATTAAAAAAAAAAAACATAAACTTGAAATGTAAGGAAGCAAAGCATAT
>CAMOHE010045957.1:0-47844 GCA_946598075.1 Artocarpus hirsutus
TTCTACCCCTTCTTTGATAGCCATTTTTAAATACTTTGGCCTCAAATGGATTTCTACGAAAATGTTTCCAAATGACTTGTTGATAAAGGATTTTCAATATCTGTTTTCTAAAACAGTGGATTGAGATGGATTTTATAATAAACTTCATAATGAATATAAGTGATTACATCTGATAAGAAAAGATTTCATGAATCAGAGAGATATATATATGTATATATATTAGGGCATGATGCCATATCAGAGATCGGGTTGTGTAGTGAACAACCTTGGGGGCAGGTCCCGAAACCCAGCTGGGCCACTACGGTGGTGAGTCATGTATGGTTTGCCCAGAAAAGGAAAATGGTACTCTTTGATCGATTTATTTGAATTATTTTGATAAGATTATATTTTGTTTAAATTTCACATTTAATTATTTATTTGTTAATTGCTCCAGTTCATTTTTATATGTTTATTTGGTTTACGCAATTTCTTTTAAAGTTGAATAATTTTCTAAATATAGTCCTACTGAGCCTTTCGCTCACATTTTATTTGTTTTAAAATCTTAACCCTAGGTGGATATCAGCATAGGTTTGGAGAAGAGTCCGCCGACCGGACTTACGACCAGTAGAAGTATTTGGTAGGTTAATTTACTATCAAAGGCATGTAAGATTACAACTTTTCTTTTACTCTAGACTGTGGTTGTATCATAATATTGTCAGTACTATATGTGTGTGCACAATATGTGGGCTAGTGGGACTCATACGCGTTTCATCCCATATTTAATTATTTTAATGTTATTTCTAATTGTTTAATTATTACAATGAATCGCTTTATTTCTTTAACTTTTCTATTCAAACGATTTTAAAATTATCACATTTTATTTATAAATCTCATTTTGAAACCCTGATTTTAACCAAATCTTTACTTAATTAACTTAATTTGAACCACCACGTCACCTCCCGTACTCCGGGGCGTGACAAAGGGACCCGCGTCTCTCTTGGGGACTTGGCTTAAATGCTTTGTACCTCTCAATTTTATACATTCCTAGAGAGTTTAATGGTCTTGTGCTAAGTTTGGTATTGGATTTTTTTTTCCTAAGGAAATTTTGGTATTGGATTTGTTTTAACATTTGTATGCATAAAGTTTGCTCAATTTGTTAGAAAATCCGCAAGGGTAAGAAGGAGCACCTGTCTTCTTAAAAAAGCTTTGACTAAGTAGTTCGTATTGTATCATTTAGAAAACGAACATGGACATGAATATCAACGCCACAACTAATAGAACTGGTTCTTATTTATTTATTTATTTTTTAAGGTGATTGCCCCCAGTAGTGAATAACAATGCGCTAGTTTTCTTTTAAATTGCTTTAGAATTGGTTGAGAACTTCCCATGGAAAGTATTGTTTGCAATCGCAGCTTTTGCATGTCCTTTTGTCATGGATCCATATTCATCCTTCATGGGCCTCATTACGTGCCAATCCCAACCCAAGAATGGGTTCAATCCGCGGGAAAAGCACTTTTGTCCGGTTCCAAGTATTTTGATATCAATAGTACACAAAAATACTAGACAAAAAATAGATTTTAATAGTGATATACAGGGTGTTTGCCATCCTCGTTTAAAACTAAAATTTTAACTGTTACAGTTTAAAGCTTGTATATATTAAAATACAATATCAATAAGGAATTTACTATCCTATTTTTTATTTAAATAATAATTTATCATATTAATAGATTTTATGTATAGAACTTATATTTGTTATATGAGAAGATAAAGACAGAAGAGAGTCATCTGTCACCCTTGCCACCAATATCCCATATTGGATCAAATGATATCGACTGAATCATTGTTTAGTTTGTTACTAAATATTTTGAACCATAATGAGTCGCTAGACTAGGATTCAGTTGATAATCTCCCCTGCATTTGTTGATCATCAACCAACAGACCATCTGTCTTGACAAATCGATTCACTTTAGATAATCATATGTATTGTATCTTAATCTTGAGATGAATAATGGACCTATTGTCTTGAGTTATGTCTTTTGATGTGCTAAAGGGTGACATCCACATTTTAATAGTATTACTCATACCGATATGTTGGAGGTATAACTCTTGATAGCGTAGACCTGTTATTCATAGACATGGAATTCATAGCCCCTCTTTAGGAGTTGAAATATCCTCTTATATGTGTTATCCTGTAATTCAAAAACTAGAGCTCTCAACCATTTGGATACATAGGTGTAACCAAATGGTATACTATTTTTGGATGGTAAGTTTTCTAATGGTGAGATAATGTAACGTAAGAGGAAAATAATCGGGAAGGTAAGACAGAACTTATCCTTAAGTCAATTATGGATAATCCTATGTGGATACGATACGTTATGATATGTTATGGAGACTTAGCTATACGGGCTTCGTAATTCTATATAGTTCAAGAGTGTAGCTCCAAGCTTTTAGTGGAGTAGCGTTGGGGTTAATAATTATGAAATGTAAATCTGGGATATTGGGTTTCATAATTATCGGGAGCTTAAACTATATAGATCCATCAGGTCTTCTTTGCTAGCTCATAAAAATCTTGTAATGACACGGTGTATTTTTCTAATAATTGGTGACTTGTGTCAAATTATCAAATGGGTTGAAATTCGATAGGATTAAATAATTCATTTTTGTTTATCGGTTGAATTAATTTTTATGAAAAATTAATTCAAGATAAACTTGTTGAATTATTGGGATCAAATAATTCAAGACTATTTATCAATTGGATTAATTTTAAACAAAATTAATTTGAGATAAACTTGTTGAATTATGAGAAATATTTATTTTCTTAGAGATTATCTAGATATAACTATTTTAATCAGATAACTTCTCTATTGGGTTATTTGAATTAAAATTAAGGCTCTATCCCAAGAATTTCATGTGGGAAATAAAGATTCGTAGGGATCATTTATCATTGGTTCAGCAGGCCGATCTTCCAGTTCAGCCTACTGATGGAGTAAGTTCGGTCTACCGATTAAGCGATAAATAGATCACGTATTTTCATGTGGATTTTATCAGATATTGATCAGGATTTGATTTTGATTCAAATTTTTGAGGCCTTATTTGATAAGGATTGACTCCTTGGCCCAACCTCTATATAAAGGGGAGTAAGACTCATTGGTATTTAGATCAGTTCAGAAATCTAGAGTGAGACTCTGTTGGTGAGACTTTGCAACTCTTTGGAAAGCTGTTGTTCACAAATCACGAACTATAGCTTTAGGTTTTCTTAATTGGTTGGAAGGAAAGTGACCGAGTGGAAGAGCTAAACGACGTGTGTCTACACGCACTCCAGTCATGGATAGAGAATAGTAAAGAAAGCTAGTTGGTTGAAATCCTTCTAGAACACACATCTCTTTACAGACTGTAGGAGCTTTTCGGCATTTACAAGGCTAGTAAGGTCTGGTTAATTTATGCGTATAATATGTCAAACTTATGTTTTGGAAAATACTTTGGTATAAAAGTTTTAAAATTTCGCTATGTACTATTTTTCCTACAGATTTACCAAAAAAAGCTTTCATATTATGCAAATTCAAATACACTTAGTTATTCGCAATACGATTAAAAAAAAAGAAAAAAAAATCTACGTCATTAAAATTGCTTATAATAGAATTTCAAAAAAACACAAGAATCAATAAAAAAAAATGAATATCATTAACTTAATATAATATTTTTACATTATCAATTCATAATATTATAGTATCATCATCACTTGAAGTCTTAGAATGAATGTCATTAAGTATAATTACATTACGTATCATTAACTTAATAATGTATCAATCATATAACTTGTAAGATACATGAAAAGAATTAATAAATACCATATCATTGATTTAATTACATGTCATCCTATGTCATTAATTTAATTACATATCACCAAAAAAGAACTCAAAATAATACCATTAAAGTATGTTAATAGATTTCTCACAACGCAAGAGGGATAAACTCAATCAAGGAATATTATTAATTTAATGAGTACAATTACAATAGTAAAACCATTAAAGTCAATAACATGAACTACATTACAAATCCAAAACATTAAAACATTTTTTTAAAAAAAAGAAAGAACCAAAAACCTATCTATGACGAATAAAGTACTTAAAAATAACAAAGACTCGCTAACTACATGGACACGAATACTACAACAATAATTTATTAAAATAAAACCCAAAAACAAAAAAAAAAAGGTTAATACGCATAAGAACAATAGGTGATTATGAATTGATTACCGCTTGTGAAAGAATTCATATTGGCGCATAAAGACCCTAATTTTAATTTGTCAGTAAAAATGTGATTCCAATTTGTGGACAAAAAAAAATGTGATTCCATTTTGTGGACAAAAAAAATTCTATTTTTCAACCAAGAGAATTTTAAAATCGTTATTTTGGATGTTAATTTGAATTTGAGCAACAAACACTTTAATTTTAGGAATTTTTTTAATATAATGATATCACAATCCATTTGAAATCTTAAATACACATATTATCATTACTCTAAAGAAATTAAATTAAAACTAACAATATCATTATTAAGGTTGTTAATATTTTTATACATATGCTTTAAGACATATAAAGAATATTCATAAATTGAAGACTATTTTAACTTTACAAATAAAAAAGGGCAACATGTCATGTCAACACATCTTTGAAACTAGCAAAAGTTTCAATTTCTGTTCCATGGGGACTCAAAATAGACTTTTTGTATAAATATCTCTTCTTTTATAGACCTAGAAAATTCCCAAAAGAAGCCCAAATATATTTGAAGTTTAAAATCATGTTTTTTAACTTCAAAATTTATTACATTCCTTAATAGTACATCTTAGCAACAGCAAATTCCTACTATTTATATTCTTTTTTAACTCCCCATAAACTTTTATGAAGTTTTAACCCTCTTGTACATTAGAATGCCTACGTCAAAAGCTAAAGAAGTAGAATGACTAGAGAATAAGAAAAAGAATGACCTCAAAAATATGAGGAATGGCCATATGATAGTTCCATCCACCATTTAGTTTTTTTACATCATAGCACTTTTTTTTTATGGGACCGTTTGTTACGTAAAGGTAATTTTTTTTAACAACGACTATCTAATGCTTTCTTTATTTTTATTTGCATATTGTTTCATTTTTTTGTGACAAACTTTTTATATGAAAGTCGGTATATTTTTAATTCTACAACTTTTACCAAACCATCATTTAAAAATTAAAATTCGAGTCTGAATCCTAAACATTAGAATGCCTTCATCGCAAGCAAAACAAGTAGAACTGTTGGTTGATTTCCATGACACGCAAGCGCACGTGGTCTTTTCAAGTAGTAAAGTGTACAATTAAGTATGGATATTGATCCCACAAGGATTGTATTAGTTTTTAATTAAGTACCAAAATTATGTTAATTCTAAGATTATTTGAACAATTAATAAATTTAAATTGAAAACAAGAAATTAATTTAAACTAAAATGAAATAAAAGATAAAATTTACAAAATAAATAAAAATAAATAATCAATAACAAAAAGGTCTAGAGGAACTATTTCACCTAGTCTTCATTATGCTCGGTAATTACCTAAATTAATCTCAATTCAATTTCTCCAACTTATCGGCCTAGAATTCTAATGTATTCTAACTTTTATCTCTCAAGTACTAACTAAGAAATGCCCAACATAAATAATTCTAATATCCCTATTGCAAACCAACTATTAAGGGCTCATTAAGATCTAATTCTATTTATTAGCCACAAAGAAAACTATAGGTCTCCTTGTTGGAAAACAATACGCAGTAGAATTTTAAAATTTTAAATCAGAGTATTTTCCAAAACACAAGTTTGGTATGCTAACTGCATAAATTAATGATAAATCTTACTAGCCTCTTTTGTGAACAGAAAAACAGTAGCAATCTGAGAAGAGAAAAACATTTCAGAAGAGCCTCAACCAACTAGTCTTCTTCGCTATTGTCTATCCACGATCAGAGTGTAGGTAGTCACACGTCATACAACTTTTCCTCTAGTGACTCTCCTTGCAACTACTTGAGAAGACCCAAAGCTAAGGTTCTTGCTGTTAAACAATAGCTCTTAGTGAGTTTCAAAGGTACGCTTCTCAAATGATCTAAATAACTAAGAAGACTCACCTCTATTAATAATGGTCAAATTTAGGATTAAACCTTGTTAGATTAGGCCTCAAAATTGGAGTTTGGATCATTATTTGGCTAAAAAAATGCATAGAAGTGTTTCTAAATTTAATTGCCATGGTAGACTGCGATACAAAGGCATGGTCAACCTCGTTGTAACGATCCTAAAAGTTCGAATCGAATTCAAACTCCTTAAGTTAATTTGATTGATCCAATCAACCAATTGAATAAATCCTATCTTGCTTGACCTTTAAAGAGCCTCAATTTTAATTCAAATAATCTAATAAAAAAGTTATCTGATTAAAATAGCTATATATAGATAAACCCATACAAATAAAATATTATCCAAATAATTCAACGTGTTTATCTTTAATGAATTTACAAAATTAATACAACCGATAAGCTAACATGAATTATTAATTCCAATTAACTCGACTTGCAGCCAATCTAATAATTTAACATAAGTCACCAAAATGTAGGAAAAACACACTATATCATTATAGGATTATTATGAGTTAGCAAAGGAGACCCAATGGATATATATAGATCAAGCTCCTATAATTATAAAATACAATATCCCAGATATATATTCTATAATTATCAACTTTAACGCTACTCTATTAAAAGCTTGGAGCTGCACTCTCGAATTATATAAAATTTCAAAGCTCCAATAAGCTAACCATTCATGACATGTCATAATGTGTCACATTCCCATAGGATATTCATAATTAGCTTACAGATAAATTCTATTTTACCTTCCCTATTATTTTTTATCTTACGTTCTATTATCACACCATTGGAATACTTACTATCTATAGATAGTATATAATTTGTTTACACCTATATATCCAAATGGTTGAGCACTCTAGTCTTTCAATTATAGGATAATGCATATGAGAGAATATCATTAACTCTACAAAAAGAGCTATGGATTCCATATTTATGAATAATGAGTCTACATGAGTTAAGAGTCATATCTCTAATGTACCGGTATGTGCACCATGATTAAATTAGGATGTCATCCTTTAGTACATCAAAAGAAATAAGTTAAGAACATGAGCCCATTACTCATCTCAAGACACAACATATATGATTGTCTAAAGTGAATTGACTTGAACAAATGGAATTATTAACCAAATTAATTCAATTTTTTGTCCCGATCCAATACTTTGTTATTTATGACAATGTACCAATGTTTCTACTGACAGTGTCCCACTCTGATGACCAAGACAAGCCATCTATTGTTAGGGATGTAGACAACATAACAGTCTCAGCATAAACGAAGTGCCCAACTTTATTCTCTCGATTCCTGATTTTATGATTTAGAGTATCACTTTTAAGATTCATGTCTTCCGTATAATCTATCCATCATTTAGACCCATAGTCTTAGAATTTTGTTTGTTTGTCACTCATTCAACAAAAATAAACATAAAGAGGACAACATTTGTTATATGAATAATAAATTAACTCTTTATTGATAAAATGTCTCTGAAAACATATTACAACATTTTACTCCTTATGACACAATGTCTAACAATCTTCTACTTGCACTAAATGAGTAAATATGATATGTTACACATCCCTATAGCCCCGATAGGCCATAATGTCCTCAGACGTGATCAAACACATTTCTATATTTCTACTCACCATGATGTCCTTTATCACATGATATTTTCGATGAATATGCTTACTTTTCTTGCAAAATCTTAGTTCCTTAAGATTAACTATCGCTGTTGTATTATCACAATACAACAATGTCGCCTTATCCATACTAGGAACTACCTTAAGATTCCCAAGGAACTTACGAAGCCACATTGCTTCTTTCAAAGCATCACTAGCTGCCACATACTCAGCCTCCATCATTGAATCCAAAGTGCAATCCTGCTTCATACTTCTCTAAATAATGGCGCCTCCACCTAGAGTAAACACAAAACTAGAAGTTGATTTCTCAAATCCAAATAGGATTAGAAATCTGAATCAATGTATCTTAGAGGTGTTAAATCCTCACTTGAATACATTAGTATATCACCTCTAGTCCTTGTTAGGTACTTGAAAATTTGCCTGATTACAATCCAATGGTTCAGTCCTGGATCCAACTGAAATCTACTTACTATCCCAACCGCATAATAAATGTCCAGTCGTGTGTAAAGCATCACATACATGAGACTATCTACTATTGAAGCATAAGGCACCTTCTTCATGTATTCTCTTTCTTCATCAAACATTGGAAAGTCTTTCTTAGAAAAAGTAACTCCAGACCTACATAGTTGTTGACCTTTCTTAGAATTCTGCATTGCATACTTCTTGAGAATTTTATCTATGTATTTTGCTTAAGATAAAGCTATCATTTTGATCTTTCTATCTCGAAAGATTTGGATACCCAAAACATAATTAGCTTCACCCAAGTCCTTCATGTCAAACTGTTTGGTCAACCATAATTTGACAGATGACAATGCCCCAACATCATTGCCAATTAGTAGAAAGTCATCCACATAGAGTAGTAGAAAAACCATCTTTCGATCCTTAATATGTTTATAAATACATGGTTCATCCATCTTTTGCTCGAACCTATAAGTCTTGATCAACTAATTAAATCTTATGTTCCAAGAACAGGAAGCCTACTGAAGTCCATAAATTGACTTTAACAGCTTATAGACCTTGCTTTCTTGACCCTTAGCCTTGAACCTATCTATCTATACCATGTATATAAACTCATCAAGATAGCCATTTAGAAAAGTTGTCTTAACATCCATTTGCCAAATCTCATAGTCGAGAGTAGCAGCTATGGACAAGAGAATACTGATGGACTTAAGCATGGCTACAGGCAAAATGGTTTCCTCATAATCGATTCCATCCTTTTGCGTGTATCCTTTAGCTACTAGTCTACCTTATAGTTTTTGAATTTCCTATCTGCTCCTCGCTTTCTCTTATAGATCCACTTACACCTTATAGGTTTTATCCCTTCGGGAAGATCCATAAGTTCCTAGACTTGATTAGTCTCCGTAGACTTCATCTTAGTGTTCATAGCTTCTGTCCAGAGGTTTAAATCAACATCCACCATAGCCTCAATGTAAGTGTAAGGATTCCTATTATGTTTATCTAATTCAACCAAGCAGGCTTCACCATTGAACATATAATCCTCCCACTATGCCGAAACCACTTCAGTTATTGTTCGATTGGTTTTTCTATATTGATTGGACTGTTTTCAGTCGGAACCCCCGGAGTAATCAAATCACTCACCAACTCCTTGAATACCATTTTACTTCGAAGCTTAAAGTTGTTCATGTAACTTTTATCAAGGAATATTGTATTCGTTGAAACCATGATTTTATTTTCTTTCGGGTTATAGAAATAACCCCTTTTTGTCCCTTTTGGATGTCCTACAAACATATAAACTTGTGAATGTGCTTTCAACTTGTTCGCTTCCTTGTATAGAATATGAATGGGACATCCCCATATGCAAATATGGTTAAAGGATGTCTTTCTACCTGTCCATAACTCATGTAGAGTTTTGAGAATTGATTTTGAAGGCATATTGTTCAAAAGATAATATGTGGTTTGTAACGCATATCTCCAAAAGGATAAAGGTAATGTCAAATAACTCATTATAGATCTAACCATGTCCAACAAAATCTTATTATTTCTCTCAACTATGCTATTCTACTGTGGAGTACCTGGCGCAGTCAAATGGGATAGGATCCTATTCTCTGATAAATGTCCCAAGAGCTCATCGGAGAGGTATTCTTTACCTCAATCAGATCGAAGTGCCTTTATGGGTTTACCTAATTGCTTCTTCGCTTCAGCCTGAAACTTCCTAAACTTGTGAAAAGTTTCACTTTTATAATGCATTAGGTAGACATACCTATATATTAAGTAATCATCAACAAAAGTGATGAAATACTCATGCCCTCCACGTGCCTTGATGTTTAGGGGACCACAAACATCACTATGTATAAATTTTAGAAACCTTTTGGCCCTATTGTTGTTAGACCAGAATGGTCTTTTGATCATTTTGCTCTCTAAACAACATTCATATTGTGGTATAGATTATACATCTAAGTGATTTAAAGGTCTATCCCTTACTAACCTTCGAATCTTATTTAGGCTAATATACCTAATTGCAAATGCCAAAGATAAGTCTTATTAGAGTAAGAAGTTTCAAGTCTTTAAAGTTATTATTAACCTTAGTGTTTAGCAGTGAGTCCATCTTAGGTTTGATAAAATATAGATTATTTTGTATCCATCCATCACAAATAAAATATTTGTTTTAATGAATCACTACTTTATTATTAAAAGATACTAAATAAGAGTCTTTAAATAAACAAGCTATAGATATCAAATTCCTTTTAAATTTAGAAACATAAAAACAATTTTTCAATAGTAAAATCCTATAATTATCAAAATAGAGATGGATGTCTGCCGCTGCTTCAGCTGACACCAAGTATCCACCGCCCATTTGTAACATGAACTGGTCATGTAGCAGATTTCTTGTTTCCTTAAACCCTTATTAAGAAACACAAACATGATTAGTTGCTCTAAAATCTATGACCCTAGTGTCACTTGATTCCTTAACTAAACAAGTTTTAACAACTAGAAGTTCACACTTACCTCCTTGAGCAAGAAAGTCCTTGTAATTCTTTTTTATGTGCCCAACTCTCCCATAGAAAAAGCACTTTAGCTTGTTAGCTTGTTCGGGTTCTTTATTTTCTTCTTTTTATCTTTGCCTTTTGTAGGGATAGAAGACTTCTCATTTTAAGCCCTCTGCTTCTTTCCATTCCTTGGGTTAGGTTGGAACTAGATGTAGCTGTTAAGTTAGTCTCACCACCCGTAAGAGTTTCCTTGATTAGATTTTCAAACTCTTGAAACTACTTTATTAGCTTAGTTAAGGTCACATCCTGTCTATTGCTCAAGGTATATAAAGCTCTAAATAGGATAAATTCCTTAGATAGAGTCTTAAAGACCATAGTCATCTGTGACTCAACATCAATTTTAGCTCCATGAGTTTGAGCCTTAGCAAGATAACCCATAACCAACATCATATGCTTATTCATAGGAGTCTCTGGTTTTTGTTTGTAGTTTAAGAGTTTTCGAAGAGCCCCTTGCCATTTCATTAGGGCTTGGCCTCCAAACATATCTTTTAGATTATCTAAGATTTTCTTAGCAGTCCATAATCCTCATGTTAAGCCTGCAGCACATTATTCATGCTAGTCATAATGTAATAGCGGGCCTGATCATCATTATCTTTCTAGTGATCATACCCTTGGACTTGCTCATTAGTGGAATCCCTTGTAGGTTTAGGAGAACACGGTGTTGTCAGCACAAATCTTAGTTTCTCAAAGAAAGGACAATATATAGGTTCCCTTTTTAATCATTTTAATTCTCACCAATTAACATGTTCTTATCGAGTATTGATGATAAAGCATTTCTAGACATTTTAATCTACAATGAAGATTTATATACTAAATATAAGCAAACATTCTACAATAGTTTAGTAAGATAATACAAACTAGTAAACATACAATTGTGTTTATGTGTCAAAACCTTAAAAAAATCACAACCTTACAACAATAATTCCCAACTTAGAATTCAAAAAGCTGCCTAGGGGAGACTTGCCAAATTCAATTAGGAACACAGATATTCTCCAATTAATATATGCCATCTAAGACTCGTCTGATCTAGCATATACTAATAATCATTTTCTTTGGCCATTAATTTCATTAACAGAGCTCCTAAGAGAGGTTAATAACAAAATTAGTCTTGAGTGTATAACCATCATTTCAACTATTTTATCCATGATTTATAATCGCCACTTAGGTGTGTACAATGATAAATCATGCTAAAATAAATTATCCCTTTAGAGATCCAACCCGATATACGATGAAATCCGTTCTTAGGGATCAAAACCATTAATTGCTACCTATGGACCAATGATGGAGGCCGTTGGTCCTCTCTTTGAAAACTTTATCCCACTCAATATTTTAAAGTTAAGGTTTTATGTTCACATGTATAAACAAGTTTTAATGAAACTCCCTATTCTAGATGACATGTTATCAACTTATATGGTAAGTCGTATTATAATGTAGACAAGTAAACAACATGCAAAGTTACAAGCAAAATAATAAATAGTCGTAATATCATGGTTCCATCATAGATAAAAGAAAATACAGATTACTAAAGATCAATCGAAACATATTATTGAATCTTTATCTTGTATCTTTTTGTTGTATCCTTCTTCATATGGCATCTGTCTTCTATTCTTTAATCTTATATAGATTAAAAAGGGTATTTTTCTGGTTAGCATAAAATTTCATGTTTTTCAGCATTATGTCAAAAACAAAATCAAAAACTACATAAAAAAAGCACCTTTTTTGAAAACTATTCTGCCCCGCTGCCGGCCTATCAAACTTTCAGATCAGCCTACCAGTCTGCGACCATTGACCTGCCGGCTTAGAAGGTTCGGCCTACCGACCGAGCTGATCTAGCACTTTTCTATAAATTGTGTAGAAAGTAGTTTTTTTTAATTTTATTTTCAACAATTCAAAAACGTAAAAATTTATAAACATAGAAAACAATAGAACTTTAATCATCTCCATCTTCCAAATCCGTCTTCACTTTGAATAATTATATTAATACAAATTTTATAAATTAAAATTAAAATAATAAATCCTAGACAGTGATGATAGACCGTCATCTAATTACATGAAAAATGTAGATATAAATTCTAAACGCTAAAGGAACCATAAGCTACAAAAATTATTTAATTAATAAATAATTAAACTAAAAATTTAATCAATCAAAATTAATTAATAAACATTCACCAGATAATCTCATGACAACATTTAATTATATAGAAACTCTAGAGTGTCAACTCTCTAAAAAAAATTCAATTCAAGCATAGAAGAGAATAAGATCAGGTAATTCATGTATATAGTATGATCAGATACCTGTAAAATTAATGTAACAACCTAGTCGGATGCCAATTATTAGAAAATAGTACGTAGTGAAATTTTAAAATTTTTAAATTAAAGTAATTTTCAAAACACAAGTTTGATATGCTAAATACATAAATTAATGATAGATGTTACTTACCTCTTTTGTTAACCAAAAAACAGTAGCAATCTGAGAGGAGAATAAGGCTCAGAAGAGCCTCAACTAACTGGTCTTCTTTGTTATTCTCTATCTACGATCAGGTGTGGGTGATCACACGTTATATAGCTTTTTCTCCAGTGACTCTCCTTTCAACCACTTGATAAGACCTAGAGCTAAGGTTTTTGATACTGAACAATAGTTCTCGGGAATTTTAGAGTTTCTCTCACTAGTGTACTCACTCTATGCTTCTTAAATGATCTGAATAACTTAAAAAACTCATCCCCTATTTATAGTGGTCGAATTTGGGGTAAACCTTATCAGATTGGGCCTCAAAATTCGAGCTTGGATCAATTTCTGACTAAAAAAACACATAAATGCGTTTCTAACTTTAACTACCATGGTTGACCATGATACAAAGGCGTGGTCAATTGTACTGTCGTGATCCCAAAAGTTTGAATCGAATTCAAACTCCTCAAGTAAATCTGATTGATCTAATCTTAACCAATTGGATAAATCCTATCTAATTTAACTTAAGTATCTTTTGTAGAGCCATAATTTTAATTCAAATAACATAAAGTTGTCTGATTAAAATAATCATATACAGATAAACCCATACAAATAAAATATTATCCAAATAATTCAACATGTTTATTTTTAATTAATTTATAAAATTAATTCAACCGATAAACTAACATGAATTATTAAATCCAATTAAATCAAATTTTGGCCAATTTAATAATTTAACATAAGTCACCAAAATGTAGGAAAAACACGCTATATCATTACAGGATTATTATGAGCTAGCAAAGGGGACCTGATAGACATATATAGATCAAGCTCCTATAATTATAAAATATAATATCTCAAATATATATTTTATAATTATCGACTCTACCGTTACTCTACTGAAAGCTTAGAGTTGCGCTCTCGAACTGTATAAAATTACAAAGCTCCAATAAGCTAACCGTCCATGACAGATCAAACGTGTCACATCCCTATAGGATATTCATAATCGGTATAAGGATAAATCCCGTTTTACTATCCTGATTATTTTTATCTTATATTCCATTATCACACTATTGGAATGCTTGTTATTCATAGACAGTATACCATTCGGTTACACCTATGTATCCAAATAGTTGAGCGCTTCATTCTTCCAATTATAGGATATTGCTTATAAGAGAATATCATTAACTCCACAAAAAAGAGCTATGGATTCCATATCTATGAATACGAGTTTACGTGAATCAAGAGTCATGTCTCCAACATACTAGTATACGTACCATCATTAAATTAGGATGTCATTTTTTAGTATATTAAAAGATATAAGTCAAGAATACGGGCCCATTAGTCATTTTAGGATTAAGACACAACATATATGTTGTCTAAAGTGAATTAACTTAAACAAGCAGAATTATTAACTAAATCAATTTAACTTTTTGTCCCAATCTAACACATTGTCATCTATGACAATATATCAATGTTTCTACTAGTGGAGTCCCACTCTGATGACCAAGAGATGCCATCTTCCATTAGAAATGTAGACAATATAATAATCTTAGCATGAATAAAATGTCCAACTTTATTCCTCGATTGTGGATCTTATGATTTAGACCATTACCTTTAAGATTCATGTCTTTTACATAATCCATCCATCATATGCACGATTCTTAAAGGTTTAGACCGACAGTTTCAGATTTTTGTTTGCTTATCATTCATTCAATAGAAATGAACATAAAGAGATTAACATTTGGTATATAAATAATAAATTAACTATTTATTGATAAAATATTTTAAAAATCTTATTACAACATTTTACTCCTTAGGGCACTATGTCTAGCACTCCCGACTCTTATAATTTCTTAGGTTATGCTTCCTAAACATGTAGTCAAAATCCTTCTCTCTCGAGTACTAATTCT
This sequence comes from Artocarpus hirsutus, assembly GCA_946598075.1. NCBI lineage: Eukaryota > Viridiplantae > Streptophyta > Magnoliopsida > Rosales > Moraceae > Artocarpus > Artocarpus hirsutus. The sequence continues at coordinate 15,131 of CAMOHE010045957.1, forward strand.
AAATACAAAAATCATCTAGTTGGTAATCAGACAACTACAGGCATTACGTTCAAGGGAATGTAAATAAATGGATTTGGAATTTAAATTATACTAATCTAAGTTATTTTCCTAAACATAAATCCAACTAAGTTCCATAGTCCTCTAGAATACCAAATTAACTATACATATTAACAAACATAATTAAAATTAATTAAATCAAAATAATAAACAAACATAGATAATAATATTAAAACAACATTAAGATAATACAGATAGAGTTTAGATGAAATCCAAAATTGTCACGTTTGGTGGGCCCTCCTTCCACACTCATAGCACTTTCTCACAATATATATCACAAACACTAAAATATTACAAAAAAACTAAAAATACACTGTAAATGCCCAGCCTCACGTCTGGGTTCTCCCTCTTAAAAACCCTCCTCTTGATTCGAATGCAAATGCCTCTATTTATAGGCAGGTCAATTGCCTTAATCAAAGCGGTATATGAATATTTTTTTTCTTTGTTTTGTTTCTTTGTTGTACGTAACAAAAGAAAGGTTGGTCTTTATTTTTTTCTTCTTTTCTTTCTTCCACTGGCATCTAAGCGGATGCAAATTTCAACTCATCATCCAGTGCTTTGCGGAAATGATTAGAACAGAGAACGGAAGAATCGGAGCTGTTCAACCGCGATCTAACGAAGGCAAAACAAATTCAAAACGGCAGGCCAGGGATGAAGTTATCGAACGTTGACCTCCTCCTCAATAAGCTCAAAGAACGGCGACGATATTGTGCGTTAAAGTGAAACCAAAACAGCGAATCAGCAGGCTCTAAGCAGGCCACGTGATGTGGGCCCTACATGTCAGCCATCTCAAGCCCCTGTGAATACACTCGCCAATGAGAGTCCGACACTTGGGGAGGGCTGTACATGCGCACTGAACATGCGCTAACTCGGCATTGACGAGTGAACCACCTTCTGCCACGTGGACATTAAATTCCGCGTGACGTTGACGCAGCCTGGGCCATATTCTTTTTAAAATTACGTTTTGACCCCAAATTTAACGTTTTCTTCCGATTTTCTCTCTATTTTCACCCCTAAAAATTTCATTTTAGCCTAGGAAAATTAATAGATTTACAGAATAAAAATTACTAAATTATTATGAGCATATTTTACAAAAAGAAATATACTAAAATATCAAGAGCACACAAAAATACTTAATTTAGAGTATTTAGTAACAAATAAAATACTAAACAATTGGTTTTAACCTTATAAAACATGCCTTATTTACATGTTATCAAGTCTGATTGGAGAAATCATAGGAACAATTGCGTTAAGATAAGGAACGACTTGTCAGTTGTTCTATTTAGAGCTTTATTACTTATTTTAACAAATTCACTAAAAGGACAATACAGGTCGTCTCTTTAGGCATCTAAACCCTATATATCCAACACCATGCATGGGAGCATAAAGAACGACCTAAAAAGTAAGTGGAACGACATCCAAAAGATAAGAAACAGGCGAATGATCATTCTATACACCAATAAGTTTTTTTAACGTCATAACATTTGTTTTATTTTTAGATGACTATTTTTTACATAAAGGGATTAGTTACCCATCCAAGTCCTAAAATTTTTTTTAATCGTTTTGTCCACCAGTTAATTTTTAACATAGAGGGATTAATTACATGTCCAAGTCCTAAAGTTTATTTAATTTTTTAATAGTGACCATCTAATGCTTACTTTATTTTTATTTACATTATAACACTCATTTTTTAGCGATTATTTGTTACATAAGAGTATTAATAACCTGTCAAAGTCTTAAAGTTAATTTCATTTTTTAAGCTATGAGTCCCAATCATGTACATTAGAATGCCTTTGTCAAATGCAAAACAAGTTGAATTACTAGAGAAATCATAGGAATGATCGAGATAATATAAGGAACAACTTGCTAGTCGTTCTGTTTAAAGCATAATTACTTATCTTAACAAACACAATAAAAGGACAATAAAGGTCGTTTCTTCAAGCATATAAATCTATATATTCAACAACCTCAAAAAGGTATGGAATGGCTAGATAATCATTCCCTCCACCATTTATTTTTTTTACATCATAACACTCATTTTTAGGAAACCATTCATTATGTAAGGGGATTAATTACCTGTCCAAGTTCAAAAGTTAATTTCATTTTTTAAATAGTGACTATCTAATTATATATTGTTTTGTTTTTTTTCTTTGTATGGTACCTTTCGTATGATATCGGTATTTTGTTTAGTCTATAACTTTTACTAAACCATTATTTAGGAAGTAACCTTTGAGTTTAAATCCTGTATGTTAGAATGCCTTTGTCAAAAGCAAAATAAGTAGAACCACGCATTATTCTAATGCTGTATAATTTTTTATATTGTTATACAATATTTTTTTTAAACTATATTTTTGTCTGAATATTTGTTGCAACACATTTTGCAACAATTAGGCTTTCCGGCTTGTTTTCCATATCATTCCTTTCTCATTTAAGAATATGGCATGATTTTAACCCTTAAAAATCTAGATTTTGCTTTTATGGAATTTATCATAAAAATTAGATTAAACAATAATCCTTGTGACACATATTTGTACTTAACATAATCCTTAAGTTATTGCATATTTAATGTACTAAAAATACTCGGGTGCCACATTAATTACCTGACCAAGTTTGAAAGTTAATTTCATTTTCTTACAGTGACTATCCAATGCTTACTTTATTTTTATTTACATGTTGTTTTTTTTTTTTTTGTAAGATACTCTTTGCATGAAATCGATATTTTATTTAGTCTACAACTTTTACTAGAGCATCATTTAAGAAGTCAGCTTTAAGTCTAAATCTTGTATATTAGAATGCTTTTGTTGAAAGAAAAACAAGTAAAACGACTACTATAAGAGAAGAACGGCTTGTTGGTCGTTTTGTTTAGAGCATAATTATTTATCTTAACAAATGTACTAAAACATCAACAGAGTTAGTTTCTTTAGGCATCTAAACCCTATATATTTAACACCACATGTGGGAGCATTGGAACCACCAAAAGAGTAGTGGGAACAACTTAAAAAATGTGTGGAATGGCCGAATAATTGTTCCGTCCACCAGTTAATTTTTTACATCATAACATTCTTTTTTCAGGTAACCATTTGTTACATAGGGGATTAATTACTCATCCAAGTTTGAAAGGTAATTTATTTTTTAATTGGAACTATCTAATTCTTATTTTATTTTTATTTACATCTTGTTTTATTTTTTTGTAAGAAACTTTTTGCATGAAATTGATATTTTATTAAGTTTAAAACTCTTACTGGACCATCATTTAAGAAGCAAACTTCAAGCCTGAATATTGTATATTAGAATGCCTTTTTCAAAAACAAAACAAGTAGAACAACCAAATAAATTATAAGAACACTTGCGGTAAGATAAGGTACAACTTGTTAGTCGTTCTGTTTAGAGTGTAATTACTTAGTGATTAAGCAATAAATTGTTTGTTGTCATCAAAACGAAAATAAATATATAATTTGAAACCTTGGGGTCAACAATCTCCCTCTTTTTGATGATGACAAATAATTGATTGCTTTTGGTAAAATGATAAAAGATATTTGCTTAAAATAAAATAACAAGTGTAGCTCAAAAATTTCTTACCATATACTTTATCTTAATCTCCCCCTGTTGAGTATAGTTTAATCCTTATCTCCCCCTTCCTATTATATTCAAACAATTCTTATATCTCTCCCTTAAAAATGCAAAGTTTCAAAATTTGAGGAGAATGAAATTAAAAATATTTAATATCAAAACATTTTCAATCTTAATCCAAATATAAATTATAAAACTAATCTTAATAAAATCCAAAGCAAACACCACTCCCCCTACATCAAAACAATCTATGCAAACAAAGTAATCAAAGCTCTAATCAAGGCAATCAACACATCTTCTTCCCCTTTGTCATCAACCAAAAGAGATGTAAAATAAGAAATAAAAAACCATAGTTGAGAAAAAAATCCATAGTTGAAATTAGAACTAAAAACTTCATAATCCGATTAAATAAAGTAAGGAAAAAACATAATTAGTGACAAGGTTGAAACAACTAAAGAAGGAGGCAGTCCTCATGTTTTTCGTCATTGAAGCTCTTTGAGGATGCTTCCCATGGTGTAGTTCAAGTTTGTCATATTATTTACCATGTTCATTTTGTTGTTGTTGAGCCAAGCAAATTGCTCATCAACATATGTATGAAAATTAGCAATGTTGGACTCAAATTAATTGAACCTTGAGACAAGCTCTTGATAAGAATAGCTAGATGATGACCCCGCTTGAGATGCTTGTGGCAGTTATTCTTCCATAGCAAAATGCTCCTAGGCTTGAGCAAACTCTTGTTGTTCCTCCTCACTGAGTTGAGGAGCAAGTACAACATCGTCTCAACAAATCAAAACTCTATTAGCCTCCTAGAATCATATTATTTTAGGGTTGACTGCGGTGAAGTACACGTTGGGGGTCTACTTATTAGATTCTCTAATAAGGGAACCTCAAAGCACTCAAAATCACGTGTCAAAGACATTTCGTATAGTAAATTCACTCCTGATTAACTACCAAAAGTAGTTATGATATGGTTAATGATAAGCTAACTAAGGTTTATCCGTATGCCACTAAGAATGTGGAGCATAAGAGGAACGTCATAACTGGTAAGCTCATCTCTGTGACTTGCCTTAGGAATAAGGTTTAGTGACACAATGTGATGGAGGACTCATATCCTATTTCTAGCTCTAGGTTTGAGTGGACAGATACTCTTAGGAGCCTCTATGAGAGTTCCATACATGATAGCAGGATCAATATCATTCTCAAATGTATCTAAGGAAGGAATGGGTAATCCATCATTTGATTCACAAGTGATAGTAAGATTTTGAGGGTTGGAATTTGATTAAGCATAAAAATTTTTCACTGATCTTGAATACACCTTAGCTCAAGTCAAAATCATATTTAAACATCCTATCCACTCAAATAATACTCTAACGTTTAAAGACTGTATTTCTTCAAACATAATTACTTTTCTAGTGAGGATATTTTAGTGGCCAAAGCTGCAAATGCTTTTCTATTACTGGCACTCAAAATATTAGGATCATGAATTACCTAAGAATATAATTTATTATCATCGCTAGTTGCTGCTCGCTTTCCATGTCTCTTTGAAGATTTGCCATGTCCCGCCATTTGAAGTGAATGGAAATCATAGAACTAGAAGGAAAATTCTAATTTCAAAGTAAAGAGAATCGAAATTCTATACTAGGGTCAGATTTTGCACAAAAATAACATTTTTGAAGAAAATTTTATGAGTATAGGAACTAAAAATACAAGAAAACTTGTTTAAAGCTCAAGAAAAGTCAATGGAAAGGATTGGGAGGCAATTTTCATCTTCTAGGGTTTGAAAAATGACAAGAAAAAATGAAAAATGAGGAGAGTTTCTCCTCCTTTAAATGCATCAAGTCAAGTTTAGATTTGGACTCCTTAACAATCTGGTTGATTGGGGTTACTACAAATTCAACCTTTAGCTACTTCAATGTGGAAAAAAAATTATCCAAAAATTTTGAAATCAAACGGATTTAAATCTAATTGTGAATAATTATTATATTAATAAAGAACAAAATAAAATCTCTAAACTCATATCTGATTGAGAATTAAAGACACATCACACGTATAATAAAATTTGAATTGATGAGACATTTAAGATCCACTAATCATGCATGTATGTGAAGATAAAAGAATTCAAGTAAAAATTCTCAAACCTTTAATTTCAAGCATCCAGAATACCAAGTCCTCTTCTTAGATGTGAGAAACGATCAAGTGCAAGAGGTTTGGTGAATATGTCTGCAAGTTAGTCATTAGTACTGATGAATTCCAAGGTGATATCTCCTTTTTGAACATGATCACGTAAGAAATTATATCTAATTTCTACATATTTAATTTATGAATGCCAAACTAGATTCTTGGATAGATTGATAGGAATAGTGTTATCAAACATAATTGGCATATGATCATAATTTAAACCTAGGTACAATAGAGTTTGTTTCATCCAAAGAACTTGTGCACAACAACTAGCGCCAAGATATATTTGGCTTTTGTGGTTGATAGCACACCTGAATATTGCTACTTACGAAACCATGAAACTAGTGAGAATCCTAGAAAGTGACATGTGCCCATCGTGCTTTTACGCTCAACTGTGCATCTGGCCTAATCAGCATCGGAGTAACTCAATAAGTCTTTGCCTTTGGGATACCACAATCCTAAGCTCTTAGTACCACTTAGATATCTAAAAATGTGTTTAACTGCACTAAGATGTGATTCTTAGGACTAGCTTGAAATCTAACACATAAACTGGCACTAAACATGATATTCGGCCTACTTGCGATCAAGTAAAGTAAAGAACCGATCATATCTCGATGCTTGGTAATATCTATACTCTTACCACTTTCATTCTTATCTAGCTTGATGGATGAACTCATTGGAGTTAACGTAGGCTTTATGTTTTCAATTTTAAATCTTTTGAGGAGATCCTTACATATTTTGCATGATTGATGAAGATGTCATCTTTTATTTGTTTGATTTGCAATCCAAGAAAGAAATTTAATTCTCCTATCATTCTCATTTTAGATTCATTGTGCTTACACTTAGAAAATTCTTCACATAAAGCAACACTAGTGGCATCAAAAATGATGTCATCAATACAAATTGAGCAATAATCAAATCTTCACCCTTCATTTTAGTAAAAAGAGATGTACACGCTTTTCCTATAGAAAAAACTATTTTTAATCAACACTTACAAAGTCATTTGTACTAAGCTCTAGGAGTTTGTTTTAAACCATATAAAGCCTTTTTCAATTTAAAAACATGATCTGGATACTTATGATTTTGAAAAATGGGTGGTTGTTCAACATAAACTTTTTCTAAAATGTATCCATTTAAGAATGTGCTTCTAGCATTTATTTGGTAAAGAGTGAAATCCTTTTGGCAAACAAAAGCATGTAACATTCTAATGGACTCTAAATTAGCATCCGGTGCAATGGTTCCTTCATAATCAATACTTTCTTCTTGATTGAAACCTTAGGTCACTAGTTTAACCTTGTTTCACATAATTACACCATTCTCATCCTTCTTATTCCTAAAAACCCATTAAGTACCTATTACGGATTGAGAACTAAGTCTATGAATAAGTTCCCATATAGTACTTCTTTCAAATTGATTTAGTTCTTCTTGCATTGCTGAAATCCAAAATCCATCATTTTTTGGATCTTTAAAATATTTTGGTTCAATTTGAGAAAGAAAAGGTAAATTATTGCAAATATTTTTTAAAGAAAATCTAGTTCTCACTCCATATGAGGGAATATCATCATTAATAATATCTTTCTTTGGGTGATAAAGATGATACCTCCAATCCTTTAGTAAAGGATATGAGATAGACTTACATTTTGAATGCTCTTTTTGTAGTTGATCCTGTTGTGGTTGTTGAGTCATTTGAGTAATAATTTACGAAGAACTAGGATCCTTTTGGACTTGTTTTCTTTTATCTTCAATGTCTAAGGTTTTCATTTGATGTTCCAAACCTAAATCATCATCATCCTTGACATTCTCAATAGAAATAGTTTCATCAAATACAACAAGCATTGATTCTTTTACAACTAGATTTCTTTTGTCAAACACCTATAAGCTTAACTAGTAGTAGAACAACTAAGAAAAATACCAACGTCAGATTTTGCATATCTTTGGTATTTAAAATAAAACATTTGCATCCAAAGACTTTAAAATAACCAATGTTGGGTTTTGAACCTTTCCAAAGCTCATATGTAGTTTTATTCATTTTATGTCTAATAAAAACTATATTTATAACATAGCTTGTAGTATTAATAGCGTCGGCCCAAAAATATTTTGCCAAACCATTTTCATTTAATATAGACTGAACCATTTTTGAAAAACTCTATTTTGTTGTTCAACCACACCATTTTATTGAGGAGTTCTTGGTGCCAAAAAGTTATGTTCATACCCTTGTTCATTTCAAAACAAGTTAAAGGCATTACTGTTGAACTTGCAACTGTGATCACTTCTAACTAAAGTAATCATGTAACCTTATTCATTTTGGGCTCTTTTACAAAAACATGAAAACATTTTCAAAGCATCGTCTTTGTTTGCTAAAAATATGACCCAAGAAATTCTTGAAAAATTAACAATGACAAATGCATAGTGTTTACCACTTAAACTTGTACTCTTAGAGGGACCAAATAAATCATTATGTAATAGTTGTAAAGGTCTAGTGGTAGAAATTTTGGAAATTGATTTAAAAGAAGTTCTAACTTGTTTTTCAAACTGGCATGCTTCGCAAATTTTATCTTTTTCGAAAGGAAGTTTAAGCAACCCCCCCAAATGAGTTATTTTATTGAAATCTTTGAAAATAAATGCATGCTAGCACGACCAAGTCTTCTATGCCAAAGTTAAGTTTCATAATTTAAAATTGAAAGACATTGATTTTGGTTTGAAAATATTTCAATATCAACTGTATAAACATTTTCATTTCGATCACCAAGGATCACAACCTCACCATTGCATACATTTTCAATTTAACATCTAGAGGATTTAAAAAAGAATGACATTTTCAATAAGAGGAGAAGGACCATTACTGATATCGGATTGTTACCGATATCGCCTCTACCAAGAATCTTTCCTATGTTATTGTCTCCAAATGTTCACCATTCTTCTTGGTAATGTTTGAGAGAAGTGAGAAGTCCCCCATCATGTGTTTTGAACATTCGCTATCAAGAAACCACTTAACTTTCTCCTTTTTTGATACATACAAAAACAATTTAATTTTTTATTTTTGGTACCCACCTAACTTTTGGTTCATTTGTGTTAGTTATAGAAGCTTTTGCAGCCCATCTTTGCTTAACTCCAAAATATGCATTTTTCTTGATAGAGTAGTAAAATGTGGTATGCCTATCTTAGTTACAATACGTGCATACATATTTTGAGTTTTGAGAACTAGTTGATGCTTTAACAAAATAATTCTTGAAATATTTTTGATCAATATGTCGTTTATATCCTAAACCACATTTGTTAAAAATACGTCATTGTTCTCCAAGCATCAGTTCAAAATTTTTCTTTCCGTTTGTAAATTTTAAAACTATTTTTGTCAAGTGATCAACTTTTTCTTTCAACAATGCATTCTCAATAAGTGCATCACTATTTGATTTTTTATTTTTCAAAACCTCAATTTCATTTAAGAGTGTTGCAACTTTCTTTTTACATAAAGAGTTTTTAAGAGCCAATTTCTCATAATCATTATAAAGTTCATCAAAAGCCTTAGACAATTCTACAATATCAACATATCAACATTGTTATATTCATCCTCGAAAGAGTTAAAAGAACTTACCTCATCATCGTTGATTGCCATGAAGCACATATTGGCAACTTCCCTTGGCTCGTCGTCATCTGAGTCATTGGTTTCAAGCTCATCCCATGTGGCTTGAAGGACTTTCTTGAATTCCTTCTTCTTTATGTTTTTCTTATTTGGTTCCTTTTAAGAGAACAATCGGGTCTTATGTGTTCTGGTTTCTTGCAGTCATTTCCAATTACCTCATCCTTTTTTGATTTTTCTCCTTGTTCTTATCTTCTTTTGGATCCTTATTCTAGTTGAATTTTCTATAGAATTTCTTGTATTTTTTCGCTAACATTGCCATTTCCTCAAAGTCCTTTGGATTGAGATTTTCATCTTTGTCATTCGAAATGGAGGCTTTCACGGTAATCCCTTTGTCTTTCTTATCTTCTTTTTCTTCTTCTTCTTTTGTTTAATTTTTTGCTTCCTTGTAATTTTGTGGTCATAAAAGAATTGACCAACTCATCCAATAGTAAAGTTGATAAATTCTTAGCTTCGTCTAGAGTGGTCCTTTTGACTTGTCATGAGCTTGGTAAGAATCTTAATAATTTTTTTACTAATTCACTTTGTTTAAACATCCTACTAAGAGAATTCAAACCATTAACGATATTTGTAAATCTAGTATACATTTTAGCAATGGTTTCATGGTCTTTCATCTTAAACATTTCATAATCATACAAAAGATAATTAATTTCGGTCTCCTTGACTTGATTTGTGCCTTCATGTACAACTTGTAAGTGTGCCATATTTCTTGTGTGATCCTATTAAATTCATTTCTATCTAAAGAACAATATAAATATTAATTGCTCTAGTATTTGATGATAATTTCTTTCGATCTTTGTCACTATATTTTTTAGGTTCTTTTGGTACTAAAACTTTTTAAACTTCTCTCATGGGTTTAAAAGGACTATGTTCAGTAATATCCCAAAGATCATAGTCTATTGATTGCAAGTAAATTGTCATTCTAGTTTTCTAATAATTGAAATCAACTACATCTGTTGTCACCGATCAAAGATTCGACCCGGCCTCTTCCACTATCATGACTGTCTTTTCGACATGATCACTCCTTGTATAAGCAAGTGACCTTTTCCACCCAAGGCTCACCATAACCTTTTAAAACCATCAATTTTCTATGGAGGTTGATAAACCAAAAACAACCCCAAAATCGCTAAGGTTTTGGAAACCTAATATTCATAGTTTACAAAGATTGGAGAGCTTAAGCAGTCGGTTACAACTCCTAGAAATGGATGGAATACAATTTAGAATAAAATTAGAAGATGATTAAGCACACAAGAATAACACAAGAATAATTTTTTACAAGTTTGGCTCAAAAATTGATCAAAGCACGTGGAACAGGTAGAGAATGATACAACAATGATTGATCAAAGGCTTGTAGAACACTTAAAGGTTGATACAATAATGATTCTAGGTGCTCTTAGTTACTTAAAAGGTCATAAATAAGGCTATTTATCGACAAAAACTTAAAACTAGCTATTTATGACCATTTGAGGTGCATTTTTAAAGGCTAGAAAACTGGTCGTTCGAGTACTTGGTCGACTACCATATACATGGCTTGGTCAATCAAGCTACTGCTTGAATTAGCCTAGATTGGGCTATGGTGGTTGACTGCCTTATACTAGACGCGGCCTACTACTCCTTTTGTCGAATCTTAGGTACTTGAAAAAATTTAAAATACTTTAAAACAATTTTATTTTTAGAAACAAGTTTAAAACAATTTTAAAAGCCATCTCTAAGCCTTGAAAAAATAGTTAACAATTCAAAACAATTCTTAGAAGACTTAAAATAAATTCTTCATAATTTTAAGATAACAATAAGATGCTAAAATCAATTTAAGTTCGAAAATAATTCATGAAAAATTAATTCTTTGATCCAATTAAACTTGATAAAAAATTCAAGCATGCTTTAACATTATACAAGCTTAAAAATAAAATAAAAACCTATTCTCCATGCTTGTTGATGTTCTTCTTTATTCTTCAAGCTTTCGACATTAAAATCCATCTTTGTGTTAATTGCTTCTGAGTCTTGATAAATTTCTTCAAAGTATCTTGAGATGCTGAATAAATTATTTCTTCAAAATAGTGCTACAAACTCAATACAAAAAATTAAAGATTAAGTAATAAATTGTTTGTTGTCACCAAAACAAAAATAAATATATCATTTGAAACCTTAGAGCCAATAGCTGCATCTTTGAACTCCATCTAGGCAATTTGTTCCAAGATCTACAACCTCGTAAGGCTCAATAGTGTGTTCCAAGATCTACTCGATTTGGTCCCTCAATAGTGTAATTTTTTTTTGTATTTTAATTTTTTGTTGTTGTTTTGGATTTGATCTGAGATTTGTAGATCTAGTTGTTTGATTTACAGTTTTGACCATTATCTCTACAAAAAATGTCACCATCTAATTCTTCCTCATGTTAGACGTGTATGCCCTAAGGAGTAAAAATATAATATGTTTTTGGAGGTATTTTTATCAATAAAGAATTTATTTATTATTTATATACCAAATCTTGTCCTCTTTACGTTCATATTTGTTGAATGTATATTAAGTAAATAAAATTCTAAGACTATCGGTCTAAACCTTTAAAAATTGGGCATATGATGGACAGATTATGCGAAAGACATGTTTCTTAAGGCGACAATCTAAATCATAAGATCCACAATTGAGGAAATAAAATTGGGCACTTTATTCATGAAAAGATTGTTATATTGTCTATATCCCTAACGAGAGATGGTTTGTCTTGGCCATCAGAGGTGGAATCCATGAATAAAAACATTGATTCATTGTCATAGGTGACGATGCATTAGATAGGGACATAAAGTTTAATCGATTTGGATTAATAATTCTATCTCAGCAAATCAATTCACTTTAGACAATCATATGTATTATATCTTAATCCTGAGATGAATATTGTCTTGACTTATGTCTTTTGATGTACCAAAGAGTAACATCCACATTTTAATAGTGGTATGCATGCTAGTATATTGGATGCACGACTCTTGATAGCGTAGGCCTGTTATTCATAGATATAAAATTCATAGCTCCTCTTTAGGAGTAGTTGATATTCTCTTATATGCATATCATGTAATTCAAAAAACTAGAGCACTCAACCATTTGGATACATAGGTATAACCAAATCATTTACTGTCTTTGGATGGTAAGTTTTCTAATGGTGAGATAATGAAACGTTAGATAAAAAATCAGAAAGGTAAAACAGAATTTATCCTTAAGCAGATTATGGGTAATCTTATGGGGATACGATATATTATGATATGTCACGGAGACTTAGCTGTACGAGCTTTGGAATTCTATATAGTTCGAGAGTGCAGCTTTAAGCTTTTAGTGGAGTAGCGTTAAAGTTGATAATTATAAAATGTATATCAGGGATATTGGGTTTTATAATTATCAGGAGCTTGAACTATATAGGTCCATTAGGTCCCTTTTGATAGCTCATAAAAATCCTATAACGATAGGGCATGTTTTTCCAATAATTGGTGACTTGTGTAAAATTATTAGATTGCACTACCAGAAACTAGAGATTACACAACCCTTATTTAATGACATTTTTTCAAAACCCATTGTGGTAAGGAGAGGTAAAAATACGAAGAGTACGCCTGAAAATGCAAAGACCATCATGTTAGTGATGTGGAACCTTTCACAACGTTTTTACTAAAAACCGTCATGGTATGTAATTTTACAGTATGGGTTTTGCTAAAAACCATTGTGTAAGATTAAACTTTCATGATGGTCTTTAACAAAATAATCGTGTAAGATTCAACTTTGCACTATGGTTTTTATGAAAATCGTCGTGAAAGGTTCCACATATTGGCACGTGCTTAAATTTAGGTGGGGGACTAAAAATTTTAAATATGCAGAACCTTCCACGATGGTTTTTATAAAAACCATCATTAAAGAATTCACATATTGGCTCGTGCTTAAAATTGGGCGGTGGACCTTCTATGACAGTTTTTATAAAAACTGTTGTAAAAGGTTCCTGCGTATATTGAGTAAAAATTTTGAATATGCAGAACCTTCCACGATGGTTTTTATAAAAACTGTCGTGAAAGGTTCTACATACCGTGTGCTTAAATTTGGACGGGAGATTAAAATTTTAAAAATGCAAAACCTTCCATGATGGTTTTTATAAAAGCTGTTCTGAAAGGTTCCGCATATTGGCACGTGCCTAAATTTGGACAGGGACTAAAAATTTTGAATATGTGGAACCTTTTATGATGGTTTCTATAAAAACCGTCGTAAAAGGTTCCGCATATTAGCTCGTGCTTAAATTTAGGCGGGGGACTAAAAATTTCGAATATGTAGAACATTTCACGAGAGTTTTTTAAATTTGGACGGGGGACTAAAAATTTTGAATATGCAAAAACTTTTATGATGTTTTTATAAAAAACATCGTGAAAGGTTTCGCATATTGGCGTGTGCTTAAACTTAGGCGGGGAACTAAAAATTTCAAATATGCGAAACCTTTCATGATGGTTTTTATAAAAACCATTGTGAAAGGTTTTGCATATTGGCATGTGCTTAAATTTGGGTGGGGGACTAAAAATTTTGAATATGCAAAACCTTTCACGATAGTTTTTATAAAAACCATTGTGAAATGGAACCTTCTACGATTGTTTTTATAAAAGCCATCGTGAAAGGTTCTGCATTACATTTCATGACAGTTTTATAAAAACTGTTATGAAAGGTTCCCCATATTCAAATTTTTAGTCCATTGGCCAAATTTAAGCACGCGCTAATGCCATGGCTTTCTCTATTTATTTGAAATTTCTCTAACTCAAGCCCTCTCTAACTCTTAAACCCCCTTCTCTCTAACTCTTCTCTCTCTAACTCCTCCCCTTATAGCCCAGGCACCGACTAACCCAGCCACCCATGACATTCCATGGACTTTGACATACTCCTGTCACTCTCTCCACGACCCTACCATCGTTCGACCTGACCCCTAACAAACCCGACGCCATTCATCCTCGTCCTCATCTCCTGACATTCCATCTCCTCCTTTGATGTTCTACTAACTCCACCACCATTGGTAAATTTCAAACCATTAGTTTTAGTTTTAGTGTTATTGTTAGTTCTAAATTTAGTATTATTTGGTTATTTTAGTGTTATTTGGCTTTAGATTTAGTTTTAATATTAGTTATATTACTTTGCTATTTGTCATTTAGTATGTGTTACTTGTATTTGGTGTTCGAAAGAAGTTTGAACAACGTTTAGCATTTTGGCATGAGAATAGATAACTTTCTATGTGTTTGTGATGCGTAAGTATTATTGTGATGCCCACCACATGTTTGATGAAAAGCTTCTATGACTATGTTTTTGTGTTTGTGTTTGTGTTTTAGTTAATTAGTTTTATTTTTAATATTTTTGTTAATTCTATATATTTTTGTTATCGTTTCTTTACCTCATACATGACAACATGGACTTAGACGCCAAGAATCCATCGACTCTTGTGCAAGCATGAAAAGAGTACATGACTTTACAATGTAAATATATATATATATATGTATGATTATGTAAAAATTTTATAGTTCAATGTAATTATGTGATTATGAAGTCAGGGCATTATATTAATTGTGAAAATACGGGACTATTCATATTATGGGAAACCAAAAATTCTTGTTATTTTTTTTAGCTTCAGACCAACTTTTTCCCGATGGTTTTAGTGAAAACCATCATAAAACAAGAGCCTTACACGACGGTTTTTATGAAAACCATCATATAAGGCATAGCATACATGATGGTTTTAACAAAAACAGTCGTGTAAGCTTAGTGTTTCATGGCGGTTTTTAGTGAAAACCGTCGTAGGAGCCTCGTCCCAAGATCCTAGAATCCTGCCAAAATAAGAATTCCACGACTGTAAAAAAACCATCGTGAAAAGTTTTGTTGGTACCATGACAGACAATTACATGACAGTTTTTAACCGTTGTGAAAGCATACCAGGATAGTTTTAACCCGTCATGTAATCTACGATTCTACTAGTGTTGGCTGAAATTTGACAAGATCAGATAATTCATGTTTGTTTATTGGTTGAATTAATTTTATGAATAAATTAATTCAAGATAAACTTATTGAATTATTCGGATTAGATAATTAATGTTTGTTTATCGATTGGATTAATTTTGAATAAATTAATTCAAGATAAAATTCGAGATAAACTTGTTGAATTATAAGGAATATTTATTTTCCTAGAGATTATCTAGATATGACTATTTTAATCAGATAACTTCTCTATTGGGTTATTTGAATTAAAACTAAGGCTCTATCCTAAGAATCTTGGGTAGGAAATAAAAGATTCGCGAGGATCATTTATTGTAAGTTCAGCAGGTCGATGGAGCAAGTTTGGTAGGCTGATATACCAGTTTGGCTTGTTGACCGAGTAATAAATAAATCACGTGTTTTCACGCAGATTTTTATCAGATATTATTCATAAATATTTTTGTTGCTAAACACCCTTGTTTGCTCACCGGCATTGGGCAAGTACTGAATACTCTGCATAGAGGATCTTATTCCTTTTTTTTTTTTTTGCTGATTTATATTGATATAATATTTTTTTATTTTTTTGTTTTAGTGTTAATTCTTTTAAAAAATATTAAATATTTTACTAAAATGTTCTTACTAAAGAAGTCACGTGCAACTCACAAGAGGAGGATGTTTAACAAATGTTAGCTAAATTAGTCCCTTTGCAACTAAAATAAAATATTAGACTGTGACACCCCTAGGAGGGGGTCCGTAGTTTTAGGTAAAGAGGATAAAAATAAAGTGAAATAGAAAAAATAAACAAGGTAAATAAAGAAAAAGAAAATAAATAAAGTAGATTTATCATTTGAAATAAATATCATCGAAAATAAATAATATCATCGGTCACCGTCATGTGAAAGCCACGAAGGTGAGGCCGAGATCTTATCCTCATTTATCATCATGTGGATGTTTACCACGAAGGCGGGTAAGTAAATAAAATACAAATAACATCAATAATAATAATAATACAAAAATACTAAAAATCATCGTCTTTCAAATAAATGACGAGGTGGGACTCACAAAGACGAAAGTGACATCAACAGCAACATCGAGACAAGTTATACAGTGCATGCATCATACCACAGTTATATAGAAAATACCGTTTCTACCCAAAGAGCTAGGTTTCGATCCTGGAACTATCCTTCCTCTTTAAATCTAGAAGGCAGATTTTTAAAACGGGAAAACATGAGTGCAAGGCTCAGTAGGATAATTAGTTAAAAACAAGTTATTTTAAGATAACAGTTATAGATAAAAATATCATTCGTAAACTAATCTCAAGATCTTAACAAAAATCAATAAATACTTACTTGAATAAAATTTGATAAAATACCACCGTACGGTTTTTGAAAATCAGAAATAATATCAAAATATAGTTCTTCAAAATCAAAGACAGAAATTATTTTCATCAATCATTTAAAAGGTCAAACATTTGACCAAAACAGTTTAAAAAGGGTTACAAAGGAAAGGGATAGAAATATCCTACCTTAATTTGAAATTCCAATAATGTAAGCTTCAAGTTAAATCCAACGTATGCTCCATATATGTTCAAAACCTTGAAAACTGCATTTAAAATCAGAAATTACTTTCAACAAATATCATGATGTCAATTTAATTATCAGTGTGCATTTTGACTCAAAATAATCATAACCCAAAATCATATAATCCTTTTTGAAACATTTTGAAATCATTAAACATTGAAAACTATGGCTAAAATACAATTTCATATTGCCCAATTGGCTTGTCGAACACCCTGAACTGGCCTGCTGAATCTATACAATTCGGCCTTTCGAACATCTAGATAATCCTGCCGAACTACTACAGTTCAGCCTGTCGAATTGTTACTGTGACAACCCACTTTTCGGGCAATCACTTAACTTTCTTAAAGTGAATGATGAATAATCACCCTAATTAATTAGGGGTAAGTTGGTCACTTTTGATTGGACCACATTAGTGAATGTGGTGGCCCAATCAAAACTCTCAAAGTGTCCCCTTGATAGGTCCCACAAAATTTTTTACACAGTCTAAGTTTATACTGATAGTATTTTTTTGTACTGCCGGTATTCTTTTCCATATAGTTCATAAGGTCTCATAACCTCCCATACTTATTTTCATCCATTACGTAATGAAATTTTAATATTATCTAACTTTGTACAGTCTAAATTTAATATTGTCGGTATATTCTCTATACTGTTACAGCATTTCTTATTCATCTATATTCTCCAAACAGTATTATTCCTATATTGCTTTAACTTAAACAGTCTAATTTTTGTACTGCTTAACCTTAAACAGTCCAATTCTTACACTGTATTACTTTTATAGTGTAATTTTTATACTATATAACTTTATCAGTGTACTTCCTTGCACTATGTTATTGTAATATTGTATAATTATTTGTATTATTATGTAGTATTTTTCTCCTTAAATTGTATTTTTGTCTTAATATAATCCTTAACTTAGTGCATTTTTAATGCATTAAAAATTCTCAGGTGTTACAATCTATCCTGCTTAAAAATTTTTGTCCTAGAAAATTAAAACCTTCTTGGGTAGTTCATTTCCCTTATCACCCTTTCTGTTCTCAACATGCTTTCTTGCATCATTACTTTCTTACTAAAACTAAGTCTCCATCTTGAAACTTCAACAATTTTCATCATTTCATTGATATATCTCTTTGCATTGTAACACCATACTTCTGCTGCGCAACTCTGATCTTTCAACATCTGAGCATAGTTTCCATTCATTTGGAGGTTTAGCATTCTACCAATGAATGCTATTCTTAAAAATAGGGTTCATTTTCATTTAATCGCATCATTTCAATCCAAAGATTAGGGTCATCCGACCATAAATCCATAATTTTTTGGTCCTATATCCATTCTAAAATTACATTTTTCTATAATTTTCCTTGTAACGTATAGATCTCTAGCTTTCATCCTCCAATCTGTGAGGTTTTTGCTGCCAGATTGGGCATCATTGTCTTGATTGTGATTTCCATTCAAGCAGTTACGAGCTCATTAGCATGTCTCAGCTCAGCTACGGAGTGCTTATGCTAAAAAGAATTGCATAGTTAGTCATCTAACGTCTGGTTGCTCTCAGGCACTCTCGTTCCATAGTGCACTGAAAAATACTTTCGGACCTTTTATTCCATTATCTTGATCTGCTTTCCTCGTTATACATGTAGCCAATATAGAATAACCCTAACAGAATAGGATTTGCTCAAACGAACAACAACGTTGTGCGCTAGAATATCATAATGTGTCACGAGCTCATCTTCTTGATTTTAAGCCATCGGCCATCTGTTGACCATCATTGACCACTTTTGGTCATCGTTGACTTGACATCACTGATGGAGGATGACAACCGTTCATTTGTGGAAGCCTTATAACATATAGTGTTATGTTCATCCATTGACCTTCGCCTTCTCGTTGCTCATCTGGAAGTGCCAACACTAAAGGCTATATACCCATTATAAGCACGTAATCGTTAAATACTAACTTTTCTTCTTACTTAACTTAACTTACTTACTTGAGCTATGGTGTAACGGACATATAACAACGCGAGATGAGATGGCAGGATACCGCTCTGATACCACCTGTGACGACCCATTTTTCGGGCAGTCACTTGACTTTCTTAAAACATTATCACTTAAATAGTAATCATACTTACTTAGTAATAAAAATACTAAAATCAATTTTTTTTCTTTAAACATCATTGAAAAATGTTCTTAAAAACTGTTGCAACCTCTGTCGCCATTTAAGTTGAGACCTTGTTCAACACTTGCCTTTAAAACCATTTCAAATCGTTTCTTAAAACTTTTTAAGAAACATTTACTAAAACATAGCTTAAAACTTAACTTTATAATTTTATAACACATTTAGTATAATGTATCTTAAAACTTTTGAAAACATTTCTTAAAACTCTGAATTTTTTAAAACTTTGAAAACACTATATTAAATAGTGGAAAACCTTTTTTTTGTGTAGCGGAAGCAACTGCGATGGTATCCATACCCAAATCTTTGCATCTGTTCTCCATAGCACCCGACTCTTCTAACGAGTCCTACTAGTCACCCATAAACTACCTATAGCATGAAGCAACTTTTTATGAGCTTACGCTCAGTAAGTTCAAATGTAATCTCACAAATCATTGAAACATGCTTTAAAAACTTTTCTCATAAAAACCTTTCTCTTAAAACATTTTTCATAAACGTTTTTCGTAAACATTTTTCATAAAACATTTCTAAAACGTTTTTCATAAACGTTTTTATAAAGCATTTTTGTAACGTTTTTCATAAACGCTTTTCATAAATTATTTATCATAAAACAATCCTTAGATTGCTTTTCATAAACGTCATTTATGTTTTCATAAACACTTAATGTAAAACATTCCTCAGAATGTTTTCCATAGCATATAAATGTTTCATAACAAGAAAAACAAGTAAAATCAAAATACATGTTTTCATTTATGCTCAATTATGAACTTTCGATTATGAGTGTCTTATGAACATTCTTCTTCTTTTACTTTAACTTTGTATCCTTGTGCCTTAACTTTCCTTATCTTACTTTACCTTTCTATCCCTGTCCTTATCTTTCCTTATCTTACTTTAGTGTTTGTACCAACATCATCAATCATGAGATTATAAACATGATGCTTCCCTTGTAAAAGACTTGAGGCCATCGAACATCGAGGTCATGTACCTCACATCTAGGAGGTCAAACTTTAACTTTCATTACCTCACAACAAAGAGGCTAGTATGACACTTTCTTTTATCGTCATTACTTTACCTTCTTTTTAACGTTAATGAGCGTAACAAATACTAACACATCATATACAAACACCTTTGCAAATGATATCTTATACTCTATAATTTACTGCATAACAAATGCAACTTATTGCATAACAAATGCATCATAAAACTTATAACTTAAACTATAAAACCTTATGCATTATCAAAATGCAAAACATACTTTAAATACTTTGAAAATCATAACTTGAACTTTTAAAAACATTATGCATATCAATATGCAAATAGACTTTAAACATATAGTTGCAAATTCATTGCAAATCTTGCTTTGAATCTTTAAAACTTTTTGCATAATAAATGCAAACATACTTTAAAAAAAACTTGCATAATAATTGCAAACTTATTTATAAATGTATACGTAAATATTTAAAAATCATTTACTTCATGCTGTAGGTGAGGTTTGAAACTTACCCAGACTATGCTCTAGCGTTCTCTATTTCGTTCCTGTCTAATTCCTTTTCCTTCTATTAGTCGGCTTCTATGTCCTGATCATACGACACTCGACTAATTAGTTTACTTTCTTTTTATCAATCTACTCAATTGATAATAAAACGTAAACATTAAACATTCATTCCCTTTTTATAACGTCCCGTCTCACTAGCGGTTTCATTACTTAATGCATTACGGAACATTTTCTATCTAAGAACGTTATGCTAAATCAGAGTGTTCGACTCCGTTCTAGCCGTTTCGTAAAAATGACATTTTTACCCTTTTCGGGTTGTTTCGTCAACTTCGTAACTCCATAAAACCCATTGCTTAACTTTAACGTTTCATTTCTTACATCTTACAAAAAAATTCCCATGAAGGAGCGTTTTCCAACATCGGGGCATTTCGGGTCCGTTTTGGCCTTTTTCATAAAATGACCATTTTGCCCTTAATATCTTTTTCTTTCATTATTTCCCTTGCCTAAACTTTGAATCTTTAAAACTTAGCATCTATGATACTTACTGCCTACAGCAATGTAGAAAACCAACATTCCCTAGTGAAAACCCAGCTTTTACACAATTTTATGGTTTTGGCTCGAATACAAAAATATTTACATTTTTGCCCTCAAAACCAAAAACGACCACTTTACACCAAAATGCTCAGTTTCTCGCAAGGAATAAAACTTACAAAAGCACCATAGTCAAATTCTAAACTTTTCATAACGTTTTCATTTCTTGAAATTTTATGCCCAAAATTTCGTAAAATTCATAACTTCTAAACCGGGCAGAATTTTAAAAAACTGTTTTGATGTCCTAACTATTTCGACGAGTTCTACAGCTTTTGTGTTGTAACTTTCTTGAAATTCTAACGTTTAGAGAGACTTTTTGGTTGAATTTTAAATCTGTTGAGAATAACTTTTCTTTGCAATTTAGTCCCTTTTGAAATTTCACAAAAACCATTACTTTCTTCTTTCCATCACCATCACCATCAACATATAACATAAAAAAATCATACCATAATGTCCATTTACATGCCATAGACTAAAATCAATTTATCAAACACTTGGCATACTTAAAAAAAAAACATAAACTTTCACATAGAAAGTTTAGAGATTTACCTAATTTTTATCAAGCCTTCTTGATTCTCCTTTGAAATGCTTAAAAATCTTCTCAAAACCCTTGACAACATTCATAGCAACCCCATAAAAATCTCAACCAAATCATGAATAAAAACCCTTAAGCACAATAGGTAAAACTTAGATTTTTACCTTGAAACCCTTAAATCTCCCTCCATACTCTTGACTTTGCTTCAAAACATGATTTTGGAGGTTTGTGCTTGAAAAATTATGGAGAGAATACTCATGGGAGGGGTTGGTTTTGGTGGAGGAAGAAATGGTGCATTTTTTTCTTCCTTCTTTTCTTTCTTTCCTTCTTTCTCTTCTTTTCTTTTCTCTTACACGTTTTGCTTTTCTTCTTTCTTTCCCCACCGTGGAGACCAACATATATATGGTCTCTTGTATTATGAAATCATTCAAATTTTTTTTTTCTTTTTCTTTTCTCTTTTTTTTAAATGATGAATAATCACCCTAATTAATTAGGGGTAAGTTGGCCACTTTTAGTTGGGCCACATTAGTGAATGTGGTGGCCCAATCAAAACTCTCAAAGTGTCCCCTTGGTGGGTCCTACAAAACTTTTTACATAGTCTAAGTTTATATTGACAATATTTCTCCTATACTGCCAGTATTCTTTTCCATACAGTTCATGAGGTCCCATAACCTCCCATACTTATTTTCATCCATTACATGATGAGATTTTAATATTATCTAACTTTGTACAGTCTACATCATATGTTAAGATCAACATAGAAATAGATAGTTTAGGTTTTGGAATAATTACTTTTAATGATTTTTTGACAAATTTTACTTTGTAATTTTCATGAGACTGATCCATCAGGATTTTTTCTATTTCTATTTTCAGAACACAACGTATGATCTTCATAGATTCTGTTTGTAGTTTCTCTTTCTTATATGGTAGGCAATGGCCAGTTTTGATGTATACTAGTCATTGCATTTTTGAGCCATAAGCCAAACGCTATGAATGCTCCGACACTTTGAACGCCAGAGCTTTTAATACTATTGTGTGACCATTAAACTGATTTCTCTATAAAAGTCTTATCATTTTGCCATTTTTCTTTCAATATCATCAAGATAATTTTTTTTTGATAATTATTAGTTTGAATCTTTTTATACTCAAACAATTTTTAGTTTTTGTTAATTTGTGTATATGATATTGAATAGATCTATAAGTTTGTATTAATACACTTAAGAGATACTAATTTCTGGTGATTTAGGTTTCATTTTTTATAAATCTGTAATCAAGACTTATTATTATTTAAAAATGTATTTTTTCTTGTATTTTTTTTGACATTAAAGAAAACCCGACCTTGTCGGTGTATCTGGCTTGCAATCCCGGCCCCAACAATGAGTCTGGTTTGTCGTCCTAACCCTAACAGTGAGCCTGTCCCTACTTCCACGTCGACTTTGACTGTCAGTCTTATCTTCGTCCTTCGTTTTGGTAGTCGAGTTCAAATCAACTACATTGATTTTTTGTTTATAAAAGATGTAACAAAATTGGCTATCAAACATATGTTTTGTTTTCTATTTTAAAAATAGAAAACAAAAGGGAGTTACCAAATTTGTTTTTTGTTAAAAAAAAAAGAAAAAAGGGAAAATGTTATTTTTCTATTTAAAAACAAAAAAATGATACTTAAACAGACTATATATATAAATATGTAAGTAGCTCACCCGTAATCCGGTAGGGAGTCGAGAATAATTATTATTCTCTAACTACACATGCAGTGACATACTTGTGTAGTTCCATTCACGTTCTTACATCACATTGAGCCACGTTTTAAACACAACGAAGCAATAAATTAAATATTTACCAGCTAACTTCAATGTCATTTTGTGCGATATCCGTTAGCGAGCAGATATTTTTACTAATTAATAAGAAACACAGGGGCCATGAATGTTGAGAGTAGCTTGAGTAATTTTGACTTTGTTTATACAAGCAAGAAGGGATTTAACGAAAGATTTAACACAAGGACATGTAGATATACTTTTTTGTAAATTTGGGGGGACCTAAAATAAAATTTTCAAAATTAGGTATTCAATTACCAAGATCTAAAAAAGAAAAAGCAAAACCAATCGTAAATATAAGCCTAACACAAGATATTCCTTCTATAATACGTACGATGATATCTGAGAATTAAAACCAATCGTAAATAAAAGCCTAATACAGGATATTCCTTCTATAATACGTACAATGATACCTGAGAATTAAAAAAAAAAAGAAAAAAACTCTGTACCAGATCAAATTGTATAATTTAGCTTACAAGACTGCATTAACAAATGTAACAAACATTTCAAATTTAATACACACGTACCATAATTAACGTATAAACACTAGTCTCGGCTCAAAGACTAGGTGTGGGCTGAGACTGCTACTAGTGTCCTAGCCTGGACCAAAACTGGGGTCCGGGTGGGGAGCATACTCGAAACTAGAACAGGATGAGAGCTGGGTTCATGTTGGGACTAGGGCTAGGGCCTTGGATCTATGCGTCAATAAAAATTGAGATATGAGCAGGGACAGAGGTTGATCCAGGTCATGAGCTAAGTTGGGTGAGCATATTCATGTTTAATTTTTGTCATTAGGGTCAAAATTTTTGCGAAGTTGTCGGAGTACGATTTCAGAATGTTTGGTTGAAATCAGGTTTTGCTATCTTAATTACTATGAAATGACTTTCAAAGTATCTTTTTGCACTGCTAGACCTTGTGGTAAGATGGACATTCTGGCATTTAGACTGAGAAAATTCCCAAGTTTAGGCTTCTGTTTTTGATGAGTTATGAGAGTTGAGAAAACACCTTTAAACTTTTATTGATTTTTTAAGCTGGAAAATTACTATTTCGGACACCCTTGCATGTCTGTGGTATGCTTAGTGCATATGCTTGAGGGATGAATTTTTGGTTAGATGGAAACAATCTTTTTGTAATAGAGCCTCGTTAAAAAAATAAAAAAATAAGAGCAAGAGCAACACTTCACTCTGCATTTATTGCATCTTTAAATTGCATGTTGTCTCTTGCCATAAAAAAATAAACAAAAGTAACAATAAAAAGAGAAATAAAAGAATAATATATTATGTTTGATTGCGTTTTTGTGGCTCTTTGTTCGTTTTTGTGATTTTCTATTTGACCTTAATTAAGTCCCAATAGGTAGTTTGTAGTTAGAATGGTTGAAAGTTCTAAATTGTTGATTTGCCTATATTTTGGCCAATGTTTGTTTATTTGCTTGTCTCAAAATTGCCTTCCCATGTCGAGCATTAACCTTTTTATTTCCAACTTCATGAGAGAAATCCCATTGCATTGAGTTATTTAGGTACCCATGAGGTCAATGGAGTTGAGACTTTTACTTGGTGAGTTTTTCAAAATTTTATGTGTCATGGTTTGTGGTAAGAAGGTTATAGTTTAGAGCACACTCACACAACTCTAAAGTTATAACATTTTGTGATTTTTAAAGATTTAAGAAAATAAAAGATGACTTTGAGATTTTTGTGTAGAAAAAATTCAACAATAAAATAAGGCAAAGCTTTGAGAATTTCTTATGCATCACATTTTCCAATCTAAGTTTTACTGATTCATAATATAAAACAAAAGCATTCGAATAAATTAAATCTTATGTTGATACTACAAGATTATTGTTGCAAGTCATCTAAAATCGACGATTAATAAGACAACGCACATTTCTTATGTCTAAATATCATCATTTTGCATTAACATTTTTCATTAAATCTCTTAATTATAGTATTTATGTGATAATTAGTATTTTAGTTTAATAATATTTTCAGTAATTTCTAGAATCATCTTTATGTGTTTTATAATTAATTAGTTTATAAATAATCAAAACTGTAAAACTAGTATTGTGTGATTTTATTTTGAGTCTTAAAGTATTTATATATAAGTTTTGAGTCTGTAAATATGTTCTATTATATTTCTAGTAATTTATAAAAATATTCTGAGTCTTAAATAATATATCTATTAAGGATTATTAATTTTAGAAATTCTTTATTTTTGTAAAATAAATATTTTTAAATTATTGTAAAAATAATGTTTGTAAAATAATTAATTTTAGTTTGTT
Organism: Artocarpus hirsutus; assembly: GCA_946598075.1. Classification (NCBI taxonomy): domain Eukaryota; kingdom Viridiplantae; phylum Streptophyta; class Magnoliopsida; order Rosales; family Moraceae; genus Artocarpus; species Artocarpus hirsutus. The sequence goes on from CAMOHE010045957.1 coordinate 40,996, forward strand.
TATTTTATTTTAGATTTAAAATTTGCAAGAAAAATGAGAAAAAATGGTGTGAAAATAGGCAAAAAGAACTACAAATGCATAAAAAATAAAAAAGAAATTAAAATTCAAAAGAAATGCCACGTGACAGTGTCTCAATTGTCTGATTATGCCTCCAAACTGATCCAGGTCGTCTACGTGTCCAACCTCCCCTTCGAGTCTACTACGCTTGATTCCACATGTGCCTGCTTTTTTCTCTATCTGATCAGCCTACTTATCAACGATCTAGCGGTCCTCAATGTGCCATTTCAACTATCCAATCCGTGCTATTGCAGCAGTCTAAGAAAGCACGATCCATAGCTTTCAACGTGTTCCTATCGTGCTCTGTTGCTCTACATTTCCCTAGATTATAGAGAAAAAATAGCCTTCTTAGCTGATTCATCTGAGAAAGAAAAGAAAAAAAAGTAAAAAAAAAAAAAGATTTAAATCTGATTAAGAATTATGGGGTGACATAGATTATTCAAAAAATTCAAAAAAATCTTATTTGTCATCTTAGTCATTTTCAACCTAAAAATATCTAAATAAGATAATAAAAATTATATAAAAATAAATAAAAAAAATGTAAATAGTGAATTTTCTCACCCATAAATACCCTCCCTCAATGGCATGTATTCTTTACTCCTTGTGAGAAATTCCTTCCCTCTTATAAAAAAGTAGTTTTAAGTTTAGTTTTATTTTTCTTAGTTTCTAGTGTTATGTTTTTATAAAATATTCTAAGTCTGTGTTGTAAAATACTTGTGCTTAGTAAAATTATGTGTGTTTTTACCTTCAATATGTCTTTCTAAATTTCCTTTTTGCTGGGGAGAGAGGGGAAATTTTGACAAAATTAAGGTAAATATTTTTAGTTTTTTAATGTTTTTTAAGTTCTTATAATGTCAAAATCATTTTTAGAAAAGTTATAATTTTCATGTTAACTTAGCTAAAACTTTTACAAAATTAAGTTTTGATTTATTGTAGACATAGGCTGGCACAAGTAATGTTTAGGAACACTTTGATTATTCATAGATAGGGAATGACAAAATAAATATTTAATTGTAAATTTTGTTGGTAATTTTAGTTAGTTAATTTTGACATCATACATATTTGCTAAAATGAGTTATTGATGCATTATGAACATAAATTGGCATATTAAATGCTTGGTAATTTTTATTTATTGTAGACAAAAGATGACATATTGCATACTTAAACCATTTTAATAATTAATTTTAGAAAAACTAAAACATATTTAATTTAATTGCACTACTACAGACTAAGAATTCCATGACGGTTTAAAACCGTTGTGGAAAAATTTCACGATGGTTAAAAAACTGTGGTGAAAACCTCAGTTGTGATACAAAATCGAGTTTTTATGATGGTTTTTCATCATCGTGGAACCTTAAATAGGCGCGAAAATGGAGGTGTGGGAGCAACTCTTTCACGATGGTTTCTTCAAAAACCGTCGTGAAAGAGAAAGTTTCCACGATGGTTTTTAACAAAATTGTTGTGAAAACTTCACATTCCACAATAGTTTTTAGCAAAATCATCGTGGAATGTTGGTTCACATACAATATTTCCATGACAGTTTTTTGCTAAAACCGTCATGGAAAATTTGTATTGCATAAAAAAATTTCCAAAATTTGTGAGATTTCTCATAGGATGGCCAATGCCATGTGTTATCCATTACAACAAGGCCCTAACTACATACAAAAATTGATGTATATTGAAATTACAAGGTATTTACAAGATCATTTATATTTGGGCTATTTTGAATAATCGTTTATCTACTATTTCTATCTAAATATAACATACCTATTTATAAATTGTATCTACTCTAATCTAACTTCATCCATATCTGTATGTATATAAAAATCTTTTCTTTCTAGGGCTTGTATATCACTATTCATTATATCTCGCATGAAACATAGAATAAAAAAACCACATTCGATGTTTCCTTATTGTCTTGGACACTTATGTATAGAATATAGCGTTCCATTTCGTCAGTTTGTGACACCTCTTTCTGCTTAAAGCTTCCAATTGTTAAGCACCCTAACAATGTGTCATGATTAGATGAATTAATATACAATACAATTATGTAAAACTCAAAACAGTTAATTTTATAAGAGAACATTAATAATTACAATCTTGTGAGTGATATGAAATCATCATGTGGTGGATGTCCGAGGGGATCAAACCAATATATTTGGTCCTCATGGAGAAATAAGTGCCAACATCCACTGTTCTCCAAGTATGGCACGAAGAATAATTTCCCCCTCGATGCTTGAGCTAATAGGTGGAGGAGTGACGTGATGCGCTCTCTGTAATCACTCTGTAGGTCTCTCGCAACATGTGAAACAATCGCCAGAGATATGAAGCTAAAATTATGCGCTTTGCCTTGATGTTCACAATATTCTACCAAAAAACTACAATAAAAAACAATACAGTCAATTATTTGAAAGCACCTTACAACTCTACCTATATTTTAAAATTTACAAATTGAGGGTAGAATTATTGCCTAAGGTATACCATAATACAGTTCGCCCAGATTTGATCAAAGTTGATGAAGTAGTAAATGTCTTTATACCTCACATAGATAGGCAATTCATTGCTAATGACATTTACTAGTACCAGGCACTGAATCGTCAACTCATTGCGCATGAAAGAATATATGTATAAAGCCAACTACATATATTCTAGAGGTACTAAAGTGAAGTTTAATGCAGGCAATGGCTCATCGTAATGGGTTGTTCTTGTTCTTGTTCTATTTTCAGATTGTGATTGTCTTGCTTTCGTAGAGCTTTTCTTTTTTTTTGGCATTTCTTTTTGCTTAGATCTTGTGGAACGTGGCTAGGTGCTTGTCTCTCTTTATCATTGTGACGACTTCAATTAACCTTTTCAGCCATGAGACAAAGCTTTTGGTGGCTTCATCCACAGTTGTTGCTTCAAATGTTGGAATAGGCAATTCAATTGTTCTAACTTTTATGGTAGTGATGTTAACATGCACGCTTCCTTCCTTTAATGGTCTTCCATGGACTGTATTAGTTGGAAGACTCTCTATCCATGCCTTCCTAAGCGCAACAAGTGCACACCCAACATTAAATCTATCCTTAACAAAGAGCCTGCATTCTTGACCTTGTTCAGGCTCTTTATGATGAGGTGATTATTAGACTTCTGGAGCTTTTGCTACATTGTCAAGAGGGTTACAACTAGCCTTGAAGCTGTTGCGTTGTAAGATGCTATCATTCGTCAACTTGGCACATGCTTAGGAAATGTGCTCGGTCATAAAACCTTGCAATTTTACAACTACCGCCTGCATCTTTGACATTTGGGAATTCAATTTTGAACCTGATTGGAGGTTAATGAATTGAGACAGCTTCATATACTTCGATTAACCACGAACACATCCTGAATGTTCTGGTTTCTCCGGTGCCTTCATCAATATGTCATCGTTATCGATGGATTGAAAGCTTTTTTGACTTTGTTGCATCGTGTACTCATTCTATAAAACAACAACAAAACCATGTTATTCTTAAGATTCTCCAATAGATATTAAATTACAAATTAATAGTTTGTGTTTAATAAACTTAGAATTTAGTTCCCAATTTTTGCTACTTTTGGATTTTTAAATTGTCTATCAGGAGCTTAATGTGATTTTACCTACAACTCCTCCTGTGTTGGCAGCATGCCTATCATAGCTAACTATATTATGCTATGTTAGTAACATATTAATGATAGAATAATTGATATACGTAATACGAGTAAAATGTTAACGTGCCAATGATTGCTTGAGTTCTTTATATCCAACTTGGCCAACCATAGAGCAGTATTCATTTCCACTCTTATTTTTCTTACATTTGATGATAGTAGTTGGAATTCGACGGAACGTCGATACCCTACAAAAGCTTCCTAATTGCCATCGTTTATGAAGGGGTAGTAGTGTACTACCGTAGGAGGCCGCTTATATACATTTTTATCCTCTTTCGGAATGGAAAGGTGTGTGGTTGTACAAAGGTAATATAGAAGTCGGATCTAAGAAAAAAAAATCCCTCTTTGATTTTGTCCAAAGAAACATTTTCTTTACACGGCTTGGCCCGGTCAGTACCAGGCTAAACTGGGCCTCTTTTGTTCCAACGAAGCAAATTAAAATGATTTGTTTAATTTGAAAACACAAATGCTTATTGTTGATATTGAAAAGAAATATATTTTTTATTTTATCTGTTTTTTATTTTATCTATATATTGTTTATCCCTACGAAATACCAGACGAAATAGAACGATTTTAGAAAAGATATAATGAAATTTTGTGATTGGGTTCTTCCCAGAGAAACGATCTGTTTTATTTGATTGAAAGGTATAACAAACAATTAATTATAACAAATATATGATTATAAGAAATATAAAAATTCTAAACTTAAATTAAAAATAATATTAAATTAAAATTAATATTAAATTTAAATATAAAATAATATTAAATCATATCTAGTAATTAATAAAATAAATAAAATATTCTTATTCGAAACGCCTTGTGATTATAGTTAACAAGTATTACGGGCAGAGTGCTATGCCTACTACTCATGTTACCATGTGGGTTTATTCCATCTGTCGACAAAGTAAAATATATATTTCTTAGATCCACACTAAAGTTGGGATGATCGGCTTCAAAATTCTTTCATTGTAGTGAATCTGTTGGGTGTCTAAGTATACCATCGCTGACCTGTTTGTCATAATGCCATGTCAAATTCTTGGCATGTTTAGGGTTTCTGAAAAAACACTTCAAACGTGATACTGATGAAATGTACCATAATACTTTCTTTGGCACTCCATTCTTAACGTCATTTAGCTCATTTCCTTTCTTCCATCTTGCTTATTGACAAACTAGACAATAATTCTCGTCCTCATGCTCATTCCTATAAAGAACACAAACATTTTCGCAAGCATGAAATTTCTCATACTTCATTTCCAAAGTGCTTAAAGTCTTCTTTGTTGGATCAAAATCCAAATATGGGCTAATATATTAAATAAATATGAATTAAAGGCTATCAGATAAGGTTGCCCAATTAAAAGTGATCAAATTTGGGCTTTGGGCTTTTAATGCATCATTAAGTGTGGGCCTCCTATGTGTAGAAACCAAAAGGGTAATTACCAATTTTATGATGGGCTAAATTGGTAATTAAGGATAATTGCTAGGGTTTAGCAATTATATAAAGGGGTTGTGGTCCCCATGTCAATATGTACATTATTTTTTTGTTCCCCATCTACAGAAAAATCACAGAGCATTCTGAAAGGAGGATTTACGTACCAGACTTGGAAGATCCTCAACCAAAAGACTCAAGAATCACATTCAACAATGGATTCAGCAACCTGCTGAAAAGGGAAAGAATTCTGTTTTCTATATATGTATATGGATTTAGGCTGAATTGGTTTTGTTTTATGAGTTTTTTTTTTTCGTAAGTAATTAGTTTACGGCTGCAACGTCAGCCGAGAAGAAGGAAAAAAAAAAAAAAGTCCTGGCTACACGTTTATTAGACTGCGTGGACTAGGGTTGGCAATGATTCTGGCCTTCAGCCCAGAACATGAGAGAAGAATACACGGGCCCAATTGGGCCCTTGATTGGAAACTAAAGGCTGGGGCCAACAAAAATGATGGAGCCGTGAACAAGAAAGTTACCTAGGGTTAAACCTCAGGTTATTCATTGATTTGGGCTACGGTCTTAGGCTAAAATAAAGCCATACATGGGCCTCATTGGGCCCATGACCAGAAAGATGAAAGAGGTTTAACCTTTAGGTGACCACAAAAAAAAAAAAAAAAAAAAAAAGAGAAGTGTCATGGGCCTAAGCTCATGACACAAAGATGAAAATAAAGGGGGGCTGGTTTAGGATCCGGGTTGGGTCCTCCTGACCTGGTCCAGCTCTGACCCAGTCAGTTGACTTTGACTGTTGACTTTGACTAGGTTGACTTTGATCAAAAAAAATAATTAATTAATTAATTATTTTTAATTTTAATTTTGGTCATTTTTGTTGCAATTCTAAATTCAAATATTGGTATTTTATATATATTTTGAGATGAATTAATTGAAGCAACATGTCACCAAAGTGGCCTCTCTTGTGGAAGTTAATTTGTTTTAGAATATAAACGGTTGTGTCTATGCAACTTATGTGAATATTGACCAGCCCAAAGGAAGGCAATATTTGACAGAATTGCATGTATACCTGTGGTAATAAACACGTGATGATTATTCAGTTTTACATGTGAACAATAAATCGGCCCAAAGGAAGATTTATAATTTGACATGTTCTTATTGTCAGTGTTTGATTACTACACCAAGATATCACTTACAAGTTAATATTTCTGTCCAAAGACTAAATATTAATGGAGTGCCCGATATCTTGAGATGAGGTTACCTTTATTTGGATTTATTATTATTATTATGGATTCTTATGTGAGCTTGTTTTGGGTTTGTTTGTTTTGTTCTCTGTTTCAGCTACTAGTTCTGCCTCTAATATTACTGCCAACATCAATTCAATTCCTATGCTGAATGGTAGCAACTTCAAATCATGGCAAGAGAACCTCTTAATAGTTCTCGAAGTCATGGATCTCGACCTTACGTTAAGGGTTCCTTCTCCCGCACCTCTTACAGATAAAAGTTCTTCTGATCAAAAGAGGGATATGGAAAGGTGGGAGAAGTCAGATCGCATGTGTATGATGATCATGAAAAAGGCCATTCCAGAAGCATTCAGGGGCACTATATCGGAAACGATAAAGACAGCCAAAGAGTTCCTTGAGGACATTGAGAAGAGATTTGCCAAAAATGAAAAGGCTGAAATAAGTACACTTTTGG